>WAAD01023778.1:417263-488023 GCA_013389945.1 Fregata magnificens | reverse complement strand
AAAACAGGAGAAGGGAAAATGATCAATTTTTTATAGTATGTTACCTACAAGTGCAGACATGAGTTTGGTAATCGTGCTTTTGTTGCACACAGACTGTAAAATATTTATGGAGACAATGTGATTTGGGTCAAGGCATTAAACAAAGTAAAAGTTGCTTTATTCAATATGTGATGAACGGTATCCATATTAAAAACCAGAGGGAAAAGTGTTCAAATGAAAAAATATGCTTAAAACAAATTCATCTGTTCAATGTTCATAAATGTTTTAAGAAATGCAGACAAACAAGTCTTGAAATCCATACTTACTGTACACAACTGAAAAACTAATAGTATTTATTTAATCCAGAGGGAGAAATGACTAAAAATTTAGTATTTAATGATCAACAAAAAAATATTTGTCCTCGCAAATTACCATAGTATTTATTGTCAGGCAAGTTACAATAGGGTTATAGCTCTTCTCTTGATAAATTAATAAAGCTGTTAGGTCAACATTGATCTAGAAAGAAAATATTTCCTCCAAGTCTGAGAACATTTTTTTAAGCCTTGATTCTACAGTATTTCTGCATTAAAATATGTGGAGAGTGCAAAGTGAATTTGCTTGACTGTAAGACTTCTGCTTCATAAATAATAAAGATTACAGAAAGACCTGATCCCGTAAAAACTTAAGCACAGGCTTGGCTTTACGCATGTATGCGGTCACACTTGCACTTCGAGTTGAGGGTTTGCAAAAGAAAAACAACTTAAACAGCCAAATATATTAAACACTGCTGACCTGCAGGCACTTAGTCCGCATGAAATATATGTAAAATACAGTATACATGAATAATAATTCATAGACATATACAGACTGCAATTCTTGCTTAATTGAGACAGAAAATAAAGCATTATTTGGCTTTCTTACCTAACGGATGTCAGAGGGAATCTACCTACCCTTTAAGATATCACCAGCTCCGGGACTTCCTATCTACCATTTTTGTCTTTCACTGTGTACACTTTAGTATTTGGTTTTCTACTCTTCCTGCTGGCTTAGTCTGTCACCTTCTCTTTCTGAGGCTGAATTTCGTTGTCTCTTACAGAACCGGCACATAAAACACTAGACCCTGCTCATTTTTTTTAATTTCCCTTTTCAAAACTTACCACCGCAGTGCTTAAAATAGCAGCTGGGTAATTATGGCTCAGAAATGAGTTGCCAAGGCTGAAAGGTGCTTCGAAGGCTCCATACATCTGTTCGGCCACTGTAATGATGCTTACACCCTCCAGGTCTGATATCACGGATGTGTGATAAAGTGCATAAGCATAATAAACCTTTTTTGGTAAAATTAGAGCTGCCGCGTTTTACCTCACATTTGCCATGAGCTAACAGCACAGACAGAGTCAGGTACCATGGCTTGCAGAACCTGATAAATCATTAAGATGCTTGAGGCAGTTAGTTGTTATTTTATTTATTTTAATCTTCCAGAAATTAAAGACAAAAGAATCCTACCTTTTGTGGTTTTTAAGCACTATCAAGAGGATCTCAACATGAATTGGAACTTTAATAACTAATCACAACAATTTATATGATTCCAATCCTGTTTCTGTTCATTTATACTGTCAATGAATTTGTTCAGGATATTTTGCACTGCTTATGCCTTCTTCTCTGTCCATTCTTAATACAACAGCCGCACTGCTGCTTAAATACAAGCAAAAATGCCACTGAACCCTCACAGAAGTCTTTGAAATAAATAGATATGTGTTACAGAAGGAAGTAATGTATCAGAAAGAAATTTAGTCTGGGTCTTACGTAAAACCCAGTTCAATGACAGCAAGCTCAATGCCCATTTGACTTTGCAATATTCCCCCAGAGAGTCACTGTTACAGGCAGAATTTTCTTGTGGGAGTTCTTTTTTTTTTTCCTCTGTTACAAAAATCTCTTTGGTGACATTCAACCCTGGCTAAAGAAACGGGGCTGGTCTCAGTGAAACTTTACCAGTTACCTGGACATAGGCAATTTGAGCTGGAAAGGGACTTACTGCCCTAAAGAACCATCAGCACTATGGGATAAAATGGGAAAAGCAATATTTGATTTAGACACCATTTAAATAATTTATGATTTTATTTTTTCTTTTGTCCAAATTCTTTCTGGGCTAACGCTGTGAAAACAGTGTCTCGGTATCTTCAGAATCAGTCAACTCCTTTTGCTTGATTCCCAGTTATTACAAGATACAGTTGTATTGTCACATTTATTTCCATAACAAGTTGTGATGTCAAGAGAAAAGGAATATTTGAAAAAGTCTGTAATAAAATAAACTATCTACATTTTAGTTTTTAGATTTCATAATTTTATGAACTGTATATACACTACTATAAACTAAAACTACAGCAATAGATAAAATCCCCACAGAAAAGGACTAGCTATACAGGAATGTCTTGTAACAGACTAACAGAGGAGGAAACATACAGATAGTAAAAAAGCCTAGCTAGGAGTCTCTCTGAGGTATTCTTGAGGCACAGACTACTGTCTACATTCAAGATGGGCAGCAGGAGCAAGCTGCTTCTGGGCAGAGAAGAAAGCTGGTTTCTTCTTTTCCCTTTCTTGATACAGACTGGCCTTTGTGACTCAAAGTCTGGTAGGGTTGCGTCCCTCCTATGTAACAGGCACAAACCCTGACGTCACTCGCTTGGATCATAGCAGAACATTGTCTTCTGCTTTCTGGCATTCTGCTTGCACTTTCTGAATGTTACAGACCTTGCAGCAAAATACCCCGTTTTATATGTTTAGATTAAAATCCCTGGAAAAGTATCAAGGATCACCTCAGCAATTCTCTCTTCCTCAGTTTGTAAATAAAAACAAAGCTCAGACCTCCCCTGTTCTCTATATCCCTGATGCCTGCTCAAGGACTGACAGTTTTCGTCTTCAATACCTGAAGCACCTCCAGTGCAAAACACACAAAGTGTTCAGCCATGGGGGTGATGGTTCTGGGTTGGCTACTATGCATCCAACGTGGTGCAGATGGATGGGACAATTCAGCAAAACTGAGATAGCTTTGACACGTAAATAACATAGCCATACCTTTGAACCTGTGATAGAGGTAATTCGTCATTATCCATTTTGCTGGAAACTCTGATGGTTTGACATTTTACGTCATGAGCTACCCTTCACATCAGTTAGCGTGACCATCCTACACGAGATTTGAAAGTAACCTGTCTACAGAAAGGGTAACATATAGTGGTAAATAGCCATCCATCAGTGTCCTCTAAGTCCTTGTCTGGGGAAAACAGGGATTGCACCAACAGTCGACATTTCTTTTGATCTTGGTGCCACTGATAACTGCTGTTATTTTTGGATCCATGCTGGGTTTCATATGGATGCCAGTGGTACATGTATTGCACTATATTTATTAGTTCAACCTATGTTACCTGCTCCTTAGTAAAGCTGTCTGACTGTCAGATGTAAAGTCTGGGATGACTAGTGACTTCCCACAGCTAAGTGTTGGAAAGACAGAGGCTATTTTAATTGGTGTTTCCTGTCAGCTAAAACTAATGTCTCCTCTTCACTCTATATTGGAAGGGTGTCATCCTGAACTCAGTCATCCTATGAACAGTCCTGTCATCTTTATTGATTCGGGTCCAAGTTTGATCCTCATGGTGGCTGCGTTTCTAAGTCAGTGTATAATGCTTTACTTTCAATATACTGATGAGTCACATCATGACTGCTACGGAGATGCAGGTATATTTTCCTTCATTTCTTCAAGAGCACAGAAATAGTGCTTTTTCTGGCCTTCTTAAATAACCTCGACAAAAATACAGCTCTTGAAAATTGTATTGTCCGCTTTATTCTTTTTTTTTCCCCTTGAGATACAAGAGAATCTAAAACTTTCTTTTATCCATCAAATCTAAAACTTTCAGCCCCTGCATGAGGCGTTAACAAATACAAGAGACAAAAAACCTCAAATGCAATATTCATGAACGCAGCTAAGCACATATTTCATGCTCTCTACACAGTGATTTTGGCTGAGTCACCACTGCAATAAAGATACCAAAGCCATGGACCAAAGCCAACCGAAGCCAATGGTTTTCTTTTCACTTTTAGTAGAGACCAGTCACTTTGCACTTTTGCCTGTGCAAAGTAAAGTCAGAAGGCAGGAACATACAACTGTGCATGATGATGCATATTCAAGGTACAGGCAAGAAGGAAGTAAAACCTGTGACTTTATTGCTATCTGTCGAATTGAAGGGTTTATTGCAATTATAATTCTTAATTATATTTCTTTACTTATTATTTAGCCATTGATTTCCCCATTATTATATAATTTCAATTACACCATTAAAATGCACACCATTTAAAATATTTTTCTGAAAATAAAAGCATACAAGATATGTACAAAAGTAACTACATTCATGTGTAGTGACAAAGCCATATGAAGTAGATGTACTTGTATTGTAATACTGTATGGACTAACTCAAAGAGGACACATAAGCTTTCTATTACAAAGGGAGCTGAGCTGCAGACTTAAACCACTTATTTCAAAACACTGAAACAGTCTGTCCCCTGAGAACCTTAGATACCTCTTTCACCTTATGTACTAAATCTTGTTTTATATTCTGTAGATGCCAATCTTCTCTCTATATCTGCTTACTGATGTTCAGCCCTACGGGTTTGCTCCTTCAGTTGTTTTTTTTTTACTGAGGTTTGGGAACGATATTCTAAGGCTCAGAAGCATTGCTGTAACCTTGGCCACATATATGTTTGAATTAACTGCTTCAGGGCTGCTTTTCTGAGGGTAGACCTGTGCGAAGTATTTTTACCCAAGTAACAGGTTGTCAGTTACTTGAAGTAGGTAATGCCTTTACAAGAATTAGCAGGATGAGGATCAGGAACACAGGAGAGCCTATAAAGAATGTGTTAACTACATCAAGTTAATAGTTAATGAAACAATATAGTAAAAAGTATCTAGTTTCAATAAAATCAGTATACAGGTACGTGGGAAAAATAGATCTGTTACAGTGAAATGATGAAGGTCCATTAAAACATCAATGTTTAAAAAAAACACTATTGTGATCTACTGTTAGAAAGTTGCTGTAGTGAAACCTAGTACTAGATTATCAGTGGGATAAAACACGCTAACAGGAATATTCTTTCATGACAGAGTTAATGTGAATCCTGACGACCTCGGTTAGTCAAGGCCAAGTGAGAGCAGACACGTTGCAAATTCAGTACCTGACATACTGATGAACTGCCACGCTAAAACAGCTGAAGGCATGTGCCTTTAAGTTTGGGGGCTGAGGGATGCTGAACAACTCTCTGATTCTTTCTCAGTAAGGTGGGGAGGGCTTGATTCTCTTGGCCTGAAGGGGGTCTGTGGGGATGGCAATGAAGGACTAATGGCACTCAAGTGGCTTAATATATATTCTCTCTAAAATTCACAATTCATTCACTCAAGATGGTCTCGCTTACCTGCAGCTGCAGGTGGCCGCATTGCTTGGGATGAAATCAGTGCTAAGCTGGGGTGAGAAACTGGGTGTGCTCAGGTGAGGAGCAGGGGCAGCACACAAATACCTGCCTGGGTTAGCTGGAATAAAGGCACACACCAGCTAGCACAGCCCGCTTTGCGTTGACCTTTGCATGCCTTCTAGCCCACTGCTTCACACAAGTAAAAAGATCAAGAGCTGATCTGCAGCCAACCAGAAATAGAGTCTCTACAGGAGAGGATTTGAGCTGTCCCGATTCTAGTCTAAACAATCTGACACCCAATTGCAGTGTGTGAGTGACAGAGTCAGGAAAATAAAGTGAAAAGAAAAAATAGGGTCTTTGCCTCAAGCACTGAGATCTGTTAGAGGGGAAGATTATTGTCTTGCATCTAGTGCCAAAGATGCAAGCATCTATCTTATCTTTTAAATATTGTGCAGCAATTCCTCTCCTTTCCCTAAAAATCTGCCTGCTGGTTAATTTCATAGATAACAACTGAAACGTGGAGTTGCCAGCTCCATGTAACCCACCCCAAATCTAACAGCTGTACTTGTGCACATGCAGCATCAAGCCATCTGTGCAATGTAGCACAAAGCACTTACTTGACTTAGTAAAGGACAAGCGAGAAAGGCTTTAGCACTGTTAAGAAACCTTTCTGCTTAGGAGTGTTTTGGCCAGCTTATGCCTCGCTTCCCGGGAGGCGTGCAGAAACGGGTGTCTTGGAAGAGCCATGAGGAAGTCTGGCTGAGTGAAATAGCATTCCTTCTGTGGGCTTGCGGTGTGTGCACACCACTGTTGGTGGAACAAATGGTAGCCATATGCTTCCTCCTGCAAGCTAGCTAGGCATATGTGACCACTGCCCTCCTTATACCAACTCCTCTGTGTTACCACTCAAAAATCCAGCACCCCAGGAAGGACCGATCTTGTTGATGTGCTCTTTGCCAGGACCCACACCTAGGAGCAAAGAAGACATGGCAAAAGCATATTCCCCCTCCTTCAGTGGCTGACTTCAATCTGGCTAATTTGCCTTTGTAAGAGGAACGAGGGGGGGTTGTTCTTTTTCTTCCTTCCTGTGTCTGTGGATTAGAATGGTGACAGAGAATAATTCAGCAATCACGAGGTGACAGTCGGGTTTGATGGTTATGTTAACACTTTCTTTTTATTTTTTTTTGAAAGAAATGATGCAGATCAAACACCTGACTCTCCAAAAACATGCTGATTTTACTTTATTATGCTCTTTGCTGGCACAGTTCTTGACTTCTCTGCAGTTATGTGTGGTGATACTGGAAAATGAGAGTGGTACCCAGACCGTAGCGTCACTGATGGACTCTGAGTATGGGAGGTGCCAGTTCATATTGTGTGCAGAATTTACTTAAAATAATGACAAAGTGTCAATTTCAAGTACCTTGAAATAAAGTTAATAAAATTATACAAAGAATGAATTGCCCAAAAAGCTCAGGCTCAAGTCGTGCTTCCATCAAGATTTTGAATGGTGTGCTGTTCAGTCTGTGAAAGAAGATGGGATCTGGAGCGAGACGTTTTTGGATTCCTCATCAAGCAAGAAATCACTTGTAGGAGTGAAATCTGAACTAGTTTTTACAATATCTTAAGTATTTGAGATTATTTGCTTCATAGATTTTTGGATCAGGGTCAATTCTAATGAAAATAGGCATCCAGCCCTGGGCTAACAATTCATTCAATGCATTTTATATTTGTGAGTCTTTCAAGAAGAATCAATGTCTTCCAGAAGTGTAAAGTAGGTCTCATTTATAAGATTGCCTGTGGTTCCATCCCTGCAAACAGGTATTGAAGAAGTATACTATTTTCAATCATACGACAGCAGAAAGAAAGCTTGCTTGATATGATCAAACTGTTTTTTAGGGAAACTGGCAATGCATTTGTTAGCTACATGGAAGAAGTGAATCAATAAAGTATATTCCAAACTGCAACTGAGACACACACAGATGCTCACTCTCTCTCTCTCAGCTGGTATTCTTGTTGGTACGGCAAAAGGTTGACAGGATTAACAGAAAAATAAGTAATCTTTGCTGAGTCATGTTAAATCGGGTTCAAATAGAATCATAGAATCATTTAGGTTGGAAAAGACCTTTAAGATCATCAAGTCCAACCATTAAATAGATATTTATAAGAAAATAAAATCCATGGTGGATCTTTCTCATTGAAGCCCGTATAAAAACGAACATTGCAGATTTTATGTATTTTTTCAGTAAATTAACTAAAACCCCTTAAGTAGTGGTGGAGTTCCAGTTGCAAGGAATTCTTGGCTTTACCTTTGCTTTTCAGTGGAGCCTGTCCTGCAAGGCGGTTACTGTTTGGGTTGTTATAAAAGTCACAGTTGGTAAACCGTGAAGACAGGTACAAATGCTCCCATCACTGAAATGCATAAATAAACATAATTTTTCTCTGAAATCAGATGCAGTTTGGATGTTGAACAGTTATTTCAATGGGAAGGAGAGTTTAATTTCTTCAATAAATGAAATTAAGAGATCTTATGCTTGATTGGCAAGGGTGTAGGTGGATCTGACGATTCAAAAAGTAGAAACCCCTCTTGAACAGAAAGAAAAAAGGTGGGAAATGATACTTCAAAATATTTTGGCATTAGAAACAGTGAGAAATTACTCTGCTAATATGGATAACAGACAATTCATATGTGAAATTATGGGACTGATGAAAAGTAGTCTTCTCATAATTTATGCAAACTTTTTACAGTGTACAAAGACCTGGGAGTACTTTAATAAATTTTCAAACCTGTGAAATGGGCATATTTCTATTTCTTTTGCATTATTCTCAGGGGACTATCCAAGGTACAGAGTTATGTTGTTGTTCTTCACACAGTGCAAATAAATAAGAAAACTACATGCTTGAGAGTGAGCATGGTCTAGGTCTATCTAAATGAGCAGATAAACAGGATGGTGAAAAGAAAGGGAAAATAAGGGGGTTTGGAGATTTAGCAAAAATCTCTGCTCACTGGCTACATAGACATTACCAGCTGCAAATATTTTTCTGGTATGTTATGCTGGGAAGCATAGCAGCAGTTAGTGTTAAGGAGAGATCTGAAGGTGGCTGGAGCAGGACGTACAGGCAAGTGTAGCTGGACATGAGGATGGCTGCAATGATATGCCACAAATTAATGTTTCCTGTGTTCAACTGCACCTGAAGCAGAGATTTCACTGGTGTTAACTTGCAGCTTGGACTAAACTCTTGTCACATTATCTTTTGAATCCTCCAAAAGAAAGGGGTACTTGCTTGCCAAAGACTTTAGACCACCCTTTACTCAAGGGTATCTGGAAAAAACAGATATTTTCCTGCTGGAGGATTGCCCCGTTGCATCTTGTCCACTTTTGTCTCAACCTGGTATGACTGAATATTTCCGGATCCACTGCTCAAATTGATTTATCCTACTGTAACTAAACTTAACTGCTCCTCCTTGCTGCTATGAGATTGAAACAATTCACTAAGTCTGTGCCAACAGACTAGATTTCTACTTTGCAATCAAGAAAACTCACTAGACAGTTAGGAGAATTTTATTTTCTGGTTTTTTTTAATTGTTAGACACATGTCCCCTGGTAGAATATGATCTGTGCTTCCTATCATCAAACCAACATTGGGCCTAAAAGGAAAACAGCAGCAGTCTGCTGCTTTAATAAGAGTGGAAGAAAGGTGCCTAGACAGCAGCAGCAGCAGCACAGTTCTGCAGGCTGAAACTTAATTTTGAACCAGTCTCACATGAAATGTGTCAATATGTTCAGAGGCAGGTGTTTTGATTTAGGTTGATTCAATCTGCAGTGAAGTAGTTTACTTTTTCTAAGTAGAAAATCTGAAATGTTTTGGTAGAACTGAAAATTTCTTTTAGAAAACATTCCTTTGAATATTCTATTTTATGCTGGAAAAGTATTTATACAAAAAATTACCAGACAGCTCTGCCATAATTCTTGCTGGATCTTGTTTTATTTATATTTTATTTTGTTAAGTAAATATCCAGGCCTTGGTAGATCTTGTCTTTTTATAACATTTAAAGCTAAATTTTAACAGCGAAGGTTAGAAACTAAAGTTCAAGTATCTGTTCAGTACATTGAATTTCATATCCATTATATGTGGAAACTAATATATTCCCAGAATTTCCTCTCTCCTCTTGTCTCAGCTTTTGATAAGCTTCTGAAAAGACTTTTATCTGGGGTCCTATCTACCATTCTTAGGAAGAATGAGTGCTATAGCAAATGGATTGATCTTGAGAGCAAAGTTAGAAGATTAGGAAAACAGATAATAGACTTAGCCGACCCCTCTCTTTGCCTCAAGGAGCCACTTTACAGACCATTGCAAACTCACTCATAATCTATGAAATGCAGATATCTATCACTTTTACTAGGTAGTGCCTGTACCAGTAGGGGGGATAAGATGGGGAGGTTACGTGTTTGGTTGCTGATTTCTCGGGCTAAGCCTACAGTCATAATAGCAGTTAGAGCAGCTCTGTGGGGTAAAACATTCACACACATACAGACCCATGAGACCTTATTAAGCTTAATAGTTCAGAAATGCTATAAGCAGTTATATAGAAAATTAGAGCCAGGCATTATGCACAGATGAACAGACATTTCTCTATTCTCTCAACTTCTCTCAGTGATCTGCATGGGAGATGGGAGGATTCTGGAATCTCCATGCAGTTAGGAGAGAAAAAGAGAAAAGATGAACTAGTTTAAAATCTACCCCAAGGGAAAGTTCTTGGCGCCGGTGGGTTTAAAGGAGAATTTTATAAAACCTTTTGCTTAGCCTTCTTCGTACATTTATTTGATACGCTCTATTCCTTGAGGGGTTTAGGTGGATTCATTTCTGCCATTCTTAGTGCATACACTTAATAGTACAGATTACAAAAATGGTATCTCCTGTAAACTGATCTTATTCATCCAAGAAGATAACAAACCCTTAAAAAAAGTTAACTCGGTCAATACCACAACTATGAGCTGAGAGGAAGTGATGATCTTGACCAGAAGCATTTATTTTTACCATTAGCTGTGCTGTGCGCTGCGGTCCCAGCTGTAGGATGACCTATTGCATTCAGAACAGCTTGCAGTGGTTCAAACTCAGTGTTTGTTTTAGAAACCATGGCTTGTAGGGGCATCCCCACCTCAGTGCTGAGATGAAGCAGGCGTATTATCTTCTCTTCATAAGGAGGTATGTCCATTCAACTACAGACAGTTAGGCAGTGGTGTACGAAGAACGATGGCACCCAAAAGCATCCAGGCCATAGTACTCTGGGAATTGGATGAGGACTTTGATAGAACCAAAGACTCAGGGGAATCTTAGACCTTTTATTTTGGGCAAGGCAGAATGCACTTGATATTTTACGATATTCAAACCCTAGGACCTATTTTCGTAAGAATGGTTTTACATTGTAATGATTTTAATTTTATAAACTCACTGGAAAAGTGATTTCCCATTTTATGGTTTCTATTTGTCTTCTCAATCGTACGTTTTACAGATTAAAATAAGAACAGGCGACTGATATTTGTGCAGGCAGTGAATATTACAAGATCCTTCTTTATGCAGACAGATTAGTGACAAATCTTAAAAGCCCAGTCAACTCCACTAGCGTTTTTAATTCTCCTCCTAATAGCTGATGATAAATACTTCTGAAAAATGATGAACTCTAGTGTGCTTCTTTAGATGATCATCTGAGTGTTCCAGATTTTGGAGATCTTAGTGTCAAATACTAAAGAGGGTCCATAAAACTACACTTATGAAACAAGTAAAGCATGTAAGGGAGTTCTTTGTCAGATAAAGTGATTGCAGTTCTGACATATGGAAAGTGAGATTTCTAGTAAGTGCTGTTTGGAGTGACGATCCTATTAGCAAGCCCATAGCTTTCTAACAAGTAAGTTGCATGGTACGAAAAGTCACACTTCACAAAATCAGACAGTTTGCACTTGTTTGCTTTTAATCACTTTTGTGAGGAGCCTGCAATCTCTGCATTAACTGTGTAAATTGGGGAATGTCGGAGCAACGCTTGAACAGAAAGTTCTCAGGATTTTCCAAGGTGCATCTATTCTCTCAGTAAATATTAAATGGGTGTGTTGTGGTTTAACCTGGCAGGCAGCTAAACACCACACAGCCGCTCACTCACCCTCCCCACCCCCCAGTGGGATGGGGGAGAGAATCGGAAGGGCAAAAGCAAGAGAACTTGTGGGTTGAGATAAGAACAGTTTAATAACTAAAGTAAAATAATAGAAATAATAATAATAACAATAGTATTGATAATAATAATAATAATATTGTAATGAAAAGGAAAACAACGAGAGAGAGAAAGAAAGAAAACAAAACAAAACCCCAAAAACCCAGGTGATACACCCGCTCACCACCCGCCGACTGACACCCAGCCAGTCCCCGAGCAGTGATTCCCCCCCAGCCAGCTCCCTACCATTAATACACTGAGCATGACGTTATATGGTATGGAATAGCCCTTTGGCCAGTTCGGATCAACAATTTTAGCTGTGTCCCCTCCCCTTCCAGCTTCTTGTGCACCTGGCAGAGCATGGGAGGCTAGAAAAGTCCTTGACTAGTGTAAGCACTACTTAGCAACCACTAAAACATCTCTGCATTATCAACACTGTTTTCAGCACAAATCCAAAACATGGCCCCATACTAGTTACTATAAAGAGAATTAACTCTATCCCAGCCAAAACCTGCACAGGGTGTCCTTGCATTGTGCTCCAACAGATATTCCTACTGAATGCAATGCTTTTCTGATAAAACGGGATTTTTTTTTTAGAAGATAAGTTTTAACTGAAGATGCTGTGGAGCTTTACTAATGACTTAAGTATTCAAAACCAAATCCTGGAGAAATTCCAATTTGGATAATATATTTGCTGCTTATTTAAAGTTAACCTATCTTTATATTTAGATACAGTGGGATACTCTAGTGGACTAACTTAAGGTCAGTGGAATTATATTAATTTATACCAATGAGGATCTGGCTCAATATTTTTCTCCACTTCTTGCCCTAGGATCTCACTAGGGAGGCCATTAATAGAGTGGCAACATCACGAGGGAAAGGAAATGGGGAAAGGGGAAATTGGTTAAGTCTTTAAAAGTAAATTTAATCCAATCAAGACTACAGACAGTGCTAGGAATGAAATTCTAGTCACGCGGTTACTGCATACGGTCAGCATAGGACAAAGTTCTTCATTTTTCACAGTAGCACTTTCTGTATTCAGCTTTTCCCTTTGTTTCTGGTAGTTGGTATATTATGCTCACAGTGCATCATTCAGATCAATGCTTTCCCATTATTTTCATGTATTCTTTTGTCCATCCTTCTGGATTGATAGCCTGCATCGTCTCTTAGCGACTGAGCTCTTTGGGGCCAGGAAGCTCATTTTGTCCAATGCTTGTGTAGCAGCAGGTGGACACGGGATCAGACAGAGCATGGCAACGAGCAAAACCATAACAAGATTCATTGGTGCTTGGGGCAGACCCTGCTCCACCGGGCTTGTTTCACCTCCTGCTGAAGAACCTGCTGACCATAATGCCACCGTGGCCTTCCAGTCCCTATTCCTGGAGCAGGACAGAAGCAGGCAGCGAGGCATGGGCATGTTTTCCCCTATTTAGGGTTGTCTCACTCTGCTGTGGCTCTGATCGCACCCATGTGTGCATGCACACGCAAACACAAATTAAACCTGAATTCTCTGAATTCTTTGACAAGATGTTTGGAAACAATGGAACATGATTTCAGTTATTTTGTGCTTGATTAGAAATAGGTCTCAGACGTGCTAGCAGCTTCACCCTAGCCTCTTCCAAGCCCATGAAGGTTCACGGAGAAGCACAGTGGGCACTCCCAACTTGTTTTTCAGCTGCTCACAAGTGCCAGCAAACCTTGTTCAGGAGGATGCATTGATGTTTCATGCTGTTGTGGTTTAACCCCAGCCAGCAACTAAGCACCACACAGCTGCTCGCTCACTCCCCCCCGGTTGTATGGGGGAGAGCATCAGAAGGGTAAAAGTGAGAAAACTCGTGGGTTGAGATAAAGACAGTTTAATGGGTAAAGCAAAAGCCACGCGCACAAGCAAAGCGAAACAAGGAATTCATTCACTGCTTCCCATTGGCAGGCAGGTGTTCTGCCGTCTCCAGGAAAGCAGGGCTCCGTTGTGTAACGGTTACTTGGGAAGACAAACACCGTCACTCTGAACGTCCCCCCTTTCCTTCTTCTTCCCCCAGCTTTATATACTGAGCACGATGTCATATGGTATGGAATATCCCTTTGGACAGTTGGGGTCAGCTGTCCTGGCTGTGTCCCCTCCCAACTTCTTGTGCACCTGGCAGAGCACGGGAAGCTGAAAAAGTCCTTGACTAGTGTAAGCACTACTTAGCAACAACTAAAACATCTCTGCATTATCAACACTGTTTTTAGCACAAATCCAAAATATAGCCCCATACTAGCTACTAGGAAGAAAATTAACTCTATCCCAGCCAAAACTAGCACAATGCACATAAATGGAAAATGGTTGCTGTTTCTGTCTGTCGATGACAAAGTCCAAATAAAAACATTGATTCTAATTACAATAAAATTTAATAAATACCCCTTTCTGTGTCCATGTCAGTATAACATTTACATGAGTTGAGTTAATTTAAGTGTATTTACTATATGATTAGTTTTCAGTCAAAATAAAATACAATCTAGAAAGACAAGGCATTGTATGGCTTTCATTTGCATTATATTTGCGGTATTTGATATCAGATATAAATCTGTGTGTGTGTGCTGGTAAATATTGTCATTATTTTTTAAAAGTGGAAATCTTTACAGGAATGTACTTAAACACAAAGTTATTGTATCACGTCTTCTATCAAAGCTATGGACACTGTAATAATGCTTTGAGGATGACTTCTTTGTGTTAGATATAATTTTTATGTGTTGTGATCTGACAATGGACATGATGTTAATGACTATATACTTTCCATTCGGCAAGCAGTTCTGTTGTATCCAGCCTGATTTATAAAACAACAACACAACAACACTAGTTAGGGCATTGTATTCTACTTGCCAGATGGTTAACTCCCATGGGTTAATGAGTATACCCAAATTCTAGATGATTTAAGATGTCCTGCGGATATTTCCTTAGGTATGAGGATTGCTGGCTGTTAATTTACATGTGTACTGTATTTTTCCCTCTCTCTATTGGTCTCATGAGGATTCTGAATTTCTTTTTCTCCATAAAATGCTAATAAGCCATATTTAACACCTTCCCCTTTCGCTGCTCTGACCATCAAAACATTGTTTTCAGATTTCAAACACTTCATCTATTAGACTGAATTAGTTCTTCACAAAGAGCCAGGAACTGGAAATTTATATTTGTATACACACACACACTCTCACACACTCACACCCATATATATACACATATGTATATGTATACATACATACACACACACACACTCTCTCCTTTTTAGCTTGTGCATGCTGTTTTCATAAGTACTTTTTGCAGGCATTTCTCAACACCTCAACACTAGAAAATATTTTAGCATATTAACAAATTTTTAGCAAGCACTAAAAATCTAAGTTATTTATTAGTCTGAAATCAATCTAGACTTTGTTTTATGCCAAAGCAAAAAAATCTAAGTTTGTGTCACAGAGGGATATTGTCATTCTTGACAGCTGAAACCCATGGAAAGGATCCCCTGTTAATCACAATATTTTCTTGAGATCTCTCTATAGTGGTGTGGCACTTTGTTACCTCTGACTGTGCCTAACTGGCACATATTCACCTTGAAAGAGAGTTTTAGAAACAACATGAAAAGCATTCATCCAGAGGGAAAAGTCACGACTTAAGTATAGCTGTTTTATACTTGCATGTGAAAAAAAAAAAAAGATGAGTGGAAATCGCAGGACAGTATGTCAGAAGTTCAATGGTAAATGAAATAGAGATAGGGCAAGTTGCTATTTCAAGATAGCTGGCTATCAGCCTTCTCCTGGTTTCTAGCCCCTCTCTGTTATCAGGTCACCTTATACCCCCTCATGTACATTCAAAAAATTTAACTACATCAGTAGGGAAAATGATGTGCTGGGGAAGTCGAGGAGGGGCTGTTGGCAAAGGAAAAGAGAAAGCAGGGAATGAGGAACAGTTCTTTTGTATAGAAACATAGGTGCTGACATTGTGAAATAGCTCACAGTCATGTTCCTCCTGGCAGTGGTTGCTGGCATGAAGTTTTGTGAAGATACTCTAATAGGAAGTTCTTTTCTGATTCTCTGTTACCCATTTAAGGGACACACATGTTCCCTTTTACCAATATACAGGTTTAATCTTAATCTTTAAAATCCTATTAAACTCTTCACATAAACAATATCTTGAGGCAATAAGTTTCACAAGGTCAGCACATACTGCATAAATCATATCTTTTTGTTTTACATTATATGTTTTATCCCTACAACTTTTTTAGCTCTTTCCTCATTTTTGATAAGATGGTATTTTAATTTACTTTTCAATTCACTCTTCAAAGCATTTTATGTGTCTTTTGTAATCCACTTATTTTCTGTGCCTAACTCATAACCTTTTTTGTACATGTCTGCTCGGAACTGAGTATTTGTACAATGCTGTTCAAACTCAGGGTCCTGGTGCGCGACTGCAGTTCTTAAGCACCAGGGCTATGCATGTTACTGTTGTTTCTACCACTCGCAGCAGCAACAACAAAACATCCTGGTATTTACAGAAGCCTCTCCACCATCCTAGAGATATTCACTGGCCACCTCTGGTTCTTTCTATCACTTTTTCTAGTTAGGATGGCAAGAATTCAAAATGAGATTTTATCTGAGGGAAAGCCATCGTAACTGCAAAGAAAAAAGGTCTATTTTTTTGCTTTCTGTATGCATCTAATATTGTCCTCTTTTTTTTCCTACCGTAACTGTACCAAAACTGAAAGTTTTCCTTGAACTATCCATTTAAACATTTGGATTTTTTCCCCTGAGTCACCACAGTTAATTTCAAAACCAGCAGTGTGAGTAATACAAATTATTTCTTCCCACCTGCACTACTTGGTGAGACTTCTGTTTCCCCACAGTAAAACCGAAGTACCTGGAAATACCATCTAAGTATTTCAACAGCACATAAAGCAAATGCACAGGGTCAGTAGAAAATGAGAAGTGCAGCCGACCTTCATCAGCATATTGATATACCATCTCATATAGTGGAGACATCTCCAAGAAAGTTTGAACCTATTGCTGAAGTGACTGGTCGATGTTTAGAAAACTTGTCCATCAAATCTCAGGGTACTGACTTGGTGGTCGAGCTGGGATAGTGTGACAGGGACCCAATGAGTGCCTTGCCCTACTCTGCTGGAGGGAGGCAGGGTCTGGCAGCAGAAGTGTCCATTCCTCCCCATCCACCTCCTGAAGCACATCAGTAAACTAAGCTGAAGCCGAGGAGTCTTATAGCAAGGGGCCTGTCTAGACAGAGAGGGCAGAGGCACTTCTGCTGGGTTGCCCTTGTGAAGCTGGGAGCGGGAGGCTTGCGTGCATGGGGTGCTGAGCCACCCACGGTGCCTGTGTGCCTGCATCTATGCCAGCCTGGGTCAGGAATTTACAAGACACCTTTTGTCTGGCTCTCACTCCAAGTTAATAAAACCTGCTTCCCTGACTGTGACCGCCTTACTTACAGACCTGGGCAAAATTGTTAGAATCAATAACTTGAAGGTTTACTTGCTCAGGGACCTCTGCATCTAAATTGTACCATGAAGACATACTCTTTGGAAAGCCCTTCTGAGGCTGGAGATCAGCCTCAGATAATCTCGCAGATCTCTGGAAGAGTGCTGAGTCAGGTAAACACCATTCACTCTCCAAGTTCATGCACTTCACTTTTACCAGTTTCCTTGATTCAGTGTTTCCTTCAATAGGAGCACTGCCCTCCTTCTTCAAAGCACACATTAAACTGACAGCTCAAGCTCCATGTACCTGTTTGGAAGCCTCCAAGCCTGGATACTGCAACCAGGTCTGATGACATGGACTGAGGCTGCAGTCACCATGACCAACCACACAGTTATGAGACAACATCAAAACAAAAACACACAGCTATACGGACAGCGAAATGTCTGCTGAGGGCCTGTAGTGACAAACCCCACCAGTGCTGCAGGTACTTTGTTTACAACCCTGCACCTGCTGCCTCAGCTTTTTAAATACCCACGAATGCTGCCAAGTCTGATCCTAGGGAAGAAAATCTCTCGTATTTGCGGTAGGAGGTAGCTGTGGGTGCCGTACCACATCTGCTCTGGCCACAATTAGGCTGAAAGTTGTTAATTCCAGATAAGGAAGATCCTGACTGGTTTCTTACAGGTGGGACAGCTGGAAATGGGGAGATGGTGAAGCCTGCTCATGGCTAAAGAGGGTGACAGTGAGAGGTCCAACTCACTGACCCCTGGTGAGCAGACAGGACATGAAAGTGTAAATTATATATGTAGCCTATGTTCTGCTCATTGTGTAAGTTTTGAAGCTTAATCTCATAACACCGAAAGTATAAAAAAATCCTGACAAGCATTTCAGCACAAAAGCACATAATTCTATTCTCGTTTATAATATCCGATGATTATGTAGTTAAGAAACCTATAGTATGATGGGCAAAGAAGCAAGCAGCAAACAAGAAAAATATAGACTAAGTGAGCCAATATATGGGAAGAGCTACGGGCTGAATGCCCGTCTATGGAAATCTAATCAGCATGGACTGAATATGACTCTGCCACCCAAACAGAGCATTATAGGATGCCAGCTGCATCTGCTTCCCCCCCTAGTTATTCCTATTTTTGAGCATAAACCAGGCTCTTAGGGAGTAACTTCTAACAGCATACCCAAATAAGCAGTGCTGAGAGGTGCTATAAACCTTTAAATTGCTATTAAGTAATCAGAATCATTGTTCAGTGACCATTATCTTTTATTAAATGACCACTGAATCAGAATGTTCATACTGATTTTCAATTACAATGTAGAATAGTCGCCATGACTCCATAGCACCCATTAGGAGCACTGGGACCACTGAAACAGCCGTTACCAGGAGAAAATTCAGTGCTTAAGAAGGTAAGTTAATTTCTTCTTGTAGATGCTTATTTCTAGCCAGGCGTATTTCAAAACAGGTTTCCTAACAGGAACTGGGGTGTAGTCACAAACAAAGGCATGACCATCCTCTTCTACTTTTGCAAAGTCCCATCTCTTCTTTTTGAGAGGGGGTAGAGGGGAGCGGCGTACAACGTGCATGTGGAAGGGCAGAACGTCTTCCTCCATGCACGGATGCTGCCAGAGCCATGGAGGATTATGATAGCTCCCACTTTGAGGCGGATGCCTCCCTGGTACAAGAACACCTTAAGAAATAAAATACTTTTAGAAAGGTTGAGGCATGATATATTACATCTACTATGTGATGTGAAAATGCCTTTCAACTTCTATAATTAAAATTGCAATGATAACAAATGTTCTGGAGTTCTTCTTGCAGTGATATCAGAGAGATATTTTGTGATTTACAGTCATAACTATGGGGTCAGTTTTCATATAAGGGTAAATCACATCCTACGTGTTTATGTGCCCCTGCAGAGAAGTCTCTTCTCACTTAGTATACTGGTAAAGGTAAAATAATGAATAGCCAGGTAGCAACGAGTTAATTCTCCCAAAGGAAACAGAAGCACGTAGTTAAATACTACATCACAAATTACCATTTTTATGTCACCACCTCACTATGACTTTAGCACTAACCCATCTCCATCTTCACACTCTCATTAGGATATAATGCATATTCATGGTCCTGATTATATAGCCACTTTCTTGACTTGTTTTAATTGTGCATAAAGACATTGTGACAGGAGACCTGACCTTTTCAAGATCATTTTCTCTCCATTACTTTTCACAAAGCTATTAACTTGTCGCCTTCCATAAGATTGCAATAATTTATTTCCCATTAATAAAAAATTCCTGGTGCCATGCAAATTAAAATTTATTCAGCAAATAGAAATCTTTGGATTATTTTCTAATGGCTTTATATACTTCCAGCTTAGAAAGAAAAATAATATTAATGGATACAGGCTGAGTGGATAATTGCATACATTGTAGAAAAATGAATATACAACTGGTGCTGTGGCTTACTGCACACCAATTACCCAGAAGAGTTCCTTTACTTCCTTTTTCAAGAAATATATTAAATAATTTATTTCAGGGGATATCATTATAATCTTGAAATTATTCCCATTGTACAAAGGGCTTGGCAACCTGATGCACAAACAACAAATGTTGGTATCAGAAAACCCACAGTAAGTAAAAATACTTGTAAGTGTAAATGGAACTAACGGAAGGAGTAACTTTGATAAAGTTGCAACAGTACTGTGATAGAATTAGAGAAGGATTACATGGTGAAGTGATAAACATAGTTTCTATTTCTCAGTGTTTTTCCAATAGGAATGAATTATGTTGAAATTGCATAACGTTAATGATAGAAAGGCTTAGGTTTTCTGAGAACTTTTTGGTTTTGAGCACTTGTTAAAAATATTGATATAATAGGAAAACCAGAGCATCATAATTCAGTAATATTTATCTCTTTTTTACAATTTAAAGTATGGTATGTCCTTAGACTTGTTTACATAAGTTCCTATTGGGAAAAATAGCTCATGTACATTTTAAGCCATGTATTAGTGATATATAGGAACTACTGCGCAAACAGATATTTCAGTGCTTAGAACTTGGAATGAAAACAGCAAACCATGTAATAGCAGCCATTTCAAATCCCTGACCATCTACATGGGAGCGGTGATGATAAAACTCAGTGATATGTTGTTGCAACGTTTCAAGGCTGTAGAAAAAGAAGCCATTAAACTTTCCACTTCAAAGTCACAGAAATGTGAGCCGGAAGAGGAACACTTGGCTACCTCCTCCCTCTCCCAAACAACTCAAGGTTGTTCCCGCTCTGCCCTGGTGCGACTGTAAGCACTTGCTTAGAAATCTTTTAAAAACTGCTAAATAGTGATATACGTTGAGTAGTTTGACCACGTGTAGGAAAGCAAGGTGTTGTTTAATTCATTAGCAAAATGGACTCTAACAGAGAAATATGGAGAGCGCATGCAAGGAGAAAGGAGAAGGAATAGTTAGGGAGGGAAGCCAGGCTACAGCACAAACCACTGCAAGTCTGAGCCCTGTAAGAGAGATATCTAGATGTTAGAAAAGAGACTTTGTCCACAAAGTGTACATTGCTATCACAGTCCATGAGGACAAGCCCTCACTGGCCTGGGCTCAATCCACATTGGGGACCAGTCCAGCAACTGGAACATCAGAGATGTGCTGTGGTCTGTGCCTGCAAATGTCTCCCGGCAAAAATAAACAACCTTTGTGTTTGCAGGAAAGGGCAGGCTGGGAGGGCATGCTTGGCCCCTCAATAGATCCTACCTCCCAGCCTCTCTTATGGTGGGGTAGAAGGAGTTTTTTGCATGAAACCACACGTTCATCGGCGAAAGCTGTGGTAGAAAAGAAAGTCTGAAAAAGAAAAAACAATGTATGAAAGGGCTAGAGCGGGCCCAGCTCTGGAGATTCGTACTTCTGGCCGGTCTCTAAGAAGGTCAATAAATGCTTATGGTTCTGGCTTGTTTGGATGGTTGTGTAGCGTAAGGGTATCCTACGCAGCTGGTCCAGGGTGTCTGAGACCGATAGAACTGACTGCAACCACATGAGAGTTTAGATTCCCATGTCAATAAATGAAGCTGGCCTTGGACTGGGATTCCTGTTTTGATAGATTTAGACTCTAATCTTTCTGTAAGGAACTTCTAACTTTTGTGCACACTAAGCTGTATATCATCAACAAAGGCAAACTCAACTGTCTCTAACCAGTAGCATTTTGTGGCTGGAGGACATTTTTAAGAACTCAAACCAAAAAAGGCTGCATGATTTTGTGATCTTTTGATACATAGACAGCTTTCTTAGTAAACCTTTTGAGGTCTGTTGGGATATTTTTTGTAAGTATATTCATTAACCAAAATAATCATGATCGTCTTGTCAAATCTGATTTCTAGGTAGAGGATGAAGGAAATTCAATTCAGTTCATTACATTCAAAAGTGCAAAACAAAAATTGGAAAATGGAAGGTTAAGGTTAAGGTATGAGACGTTGACAATGTTCATGAACCCAGAAACAGGAACAGCAGCTGAATTTCTGTCCTATGATAAAAAAACCCTCACAGGAATGGCAATCTACAAGCTAAATGATTCTATCATTCTGTTACTGCATTAGACCTGGGAAGCCTTTATTTTATTTTTTTTTTAAATCTTGACGTTTTAACTCTGTGGTGGGGATTCTGAAATAGCTGATTGGCTTTACAAGGATTTTTTATTTTACATTTACATCTGTAAGTTCACGGTAAAGAATAAGTGACTGAACTATGCAATGTTCCCAGCCCTTTAAATATATAAAACTAGTCACCACGTAGACCCCCTTTAAATTCTGCCTTAAAAAAAATCAACTTGGAATTCATTACAAAAATCAGGTTTAAGTTTGTAATTTATGTCAACACAAGGACAAAATCTGGTTTTTTCAGTTGGCTTGTCTTTATTCAAACCCCAATACCTTTTTTCCTGCCTTAACATAACTAAATGAGTTTGTTACCCCAAACCCATGGTTTATCACAGAGGGTAGGTGTTCTGATACACTTTAAATTCACAGTCAGATCTAACTTAGGCATTTCATACACCTGCAAATCTCCTAAGGAGACTTTCGTAGTGTAACATGAATGACAAACGTTCAGTAATAGAAAAAGCATTCAAATCTATTGCAGCTATTCCTTCACTCACACAAATTACTTTCACAAGTTCAGAGTGGTCATTACTGATCCCTGAATACTTACCAACAGTAATCACACCGATGTGCATAAGCGCTGCAGAAAATTAATTACAATTTTTCTTTCATAGAATCGATGCCTCATTGCTATTAATAGGGTATCAGTACTTTAGAAGGTAAGAAAGAATGGTTTAAATATGCAACTTGGTACACATTGAATAATAAGGCATGGTCATTTCTAGTGAAAAAGTTACCAAAACCTTCTCTGTTAATAGGTCTTTGCTAATAAGGACCAGATTTGTACGTATGCTCAAGATGTCTGGAAAGATTTGGCATTTCCTTGTGCAATCGCCTGCATGTAGCTACAAGACTTATCATGAAATAGTTACATTAGGGATTTGAGGGGAAGTTGGAATAATTCAACTGCCAATTTAGGCTGCATTTGTATTTGAAAAATTGCAAATTTAGGGCTCAGGAAGAAAGAGCTGGCCACAAAATGTTTTCCTTCGTGAAAAAAGATGAGTAAACATGAACATTTTTTGTTTGCTTTCACAGAAACTTCGAGGGATTCTCAGAAAACCCTAAATCAAATATTGAAATATTTATTTTAGTGAAAGAAAAAAAAAACCAAAGTGCTTACACAGAGGATTTTTTCCATTTCACTTTTGTAGGAAAAAAACATTTTTTCAAAAGCATTTGTTAGTGGGCTTTATATCACATCATTATCACAGTCCACTGACCCATGCTGTCCTCTCTCTGAGTACCAACATTTAAAGCAGTAAAACACATTGGACCAAGTTTGTAATTGGGGCAACTTTGCTGCAGAGCTGAAATAAACAGAAACACACTGGGGATTAACTGGATCTGGTTTGCCTGCCACCAGCCCAACAGTTTAATTTTCCAACGGTCAACAGTACACTGTATTTATTGCAAGAATACAGCTCTTACTAAATCATTGCATCAGTTGTGTTTCCTCACACTGATGCTGAATCACCATTAAATAGAGCTCTGTAACATTGCAAAGAAAATCTTTATATCCTGGCCTAGTTAAATGGTCTAAGCAAACATGACGTGTACCTATTTCCCAAGGCAGTGTAATGTAAAGGGGGCTCTTGCTCCCCTTTACTTGTGCAGATGGGTATATTTTGCATGCCTCCCACACATCTCCATCCAAATGCACAATATGGATGTTTTTTCTTTCACAACAGGAACCTTCTGTTCACAGATATGTCAACATTCCTGAGAACGTTTCTGAATTTTGCAGGATGGGACCCTACCTGAATACCAGCTAGTTCGTCCTATGACACTGATACAACACAGAGAGGAAATTCGGCTCTCTAAAAAACCCCTAATATTCTATATGGTTAGAAAATTTAAGAACCTAGGAAGCACTGCTGTCCTTATTAACACGAATATGAGTTTCAGCATTTACTTTGACTGAGCCAAGATTTACTCAAATCTTGATTTTACAGCAAATCATTTATATGCATATTTTATATCTATCTATGTAGTGAGATATGCTATCTTACATATAAAGCTGACCTTATTTTCTCATTTGCTAAGAAGCTGAAGTTTATATCTGCAAATGATCATATGCCACATTTGTTGAGTTGCTTCTGTTCATTTTTTGAGAAAAATACAAGCGTGCACTTTTTTTTTAAACATGTCACTAAGAGGAGGATGCACCTAGCTGTAGGTCTGATGTAGACAATATCTTTTATAATGTTCTGATGTTGCCATATCAAAGGTTTGTCATTAAAAGCAAGCATACTATCAAGTGGAAAAGCAGACTTATATTGCAATTATTTTCCTATTAGCTGCTGCCCATTGCTCCTGACAGGTATAAATTAGATCTCGCTAGGTTGCCTACAGATTAATGAGTTCCAAAATTGACATTTAATTGTTTGGGAGTAAGAGGCAGAAAAGGAAGGTATCTGCAAAAAATCTTTATCCACCTGTGATTAGAAGATATTCTCCTTTCTTTCTGCTTTTCCTTTCTCCCCTGGCATCGCTTGGGTGATAACTGACACTTCTATCAGAGGATTCCTTTCGACGCAGCAGAAACTTGCAGCTGAGGCAAGGCCAGAATTAATAATCTGCGTGAGCAAACACACAGCTGCTGTTTGTGGAGAGAGATTCTATTAACGAACAGTGAATTCTCATAATTAGCTGAGCGGTTTCTGCAGCTGCCTGCCTGACCCCAGACTACACAAATTGTGGGTGGTGTTCGGCCTCTAAATCAATCTTACCTAATTACTATAAGCATGTTCCTCCAGTCCTAATGACTGGGGGGGTATGGGGGGGAATAGACATTTCCTTACCCATTCAAATGTTCCTCTTATTAGATTCTCCTTTGTGCCTAAATTCATATTTTTTCTATTAGCATTTCTAAGGGTATACAGGTGTGGTTACAAATCAGAAGCACAGAAGTATAATTCATGTCCTACAACCATGTGCCAGTGTGTGTCTGCTTTGCAAACAGCAGCAAAATCTGTGCTTGTTGGAAGCATCTGCCTTGCTTCAATTCACAAAACATAATTTAAAGCACACATGTCTGTCTGGATTCAAAGCCTTTTCTCTGCCCTGCTTCCCCTCCCCCCCAAATTAATGTGACAAAAAACGGAAAATCATGAATGGTTGTGCCTTCGTCTGGTCTGAAGCATGGTTACTTACTACTGTCTCATCACGTGGTGCCCGAGAAGACAAGCGTATTTGTCACTCGGGAGAAAAAAAGGGAGGATTTTCACTGACAGCCCGTTACTCAGCGAGAGGCTTCGGCTTCCCGAGCTGGGGTGGAGCATGGAGCCAAAGGGCTCACCCGCGCCGGGGTGAGCAGACCTCGGGGCACCTCCACCTGCGGCAGCACGTCAGGAAACACAGCTGCGGCCGTAACATGCCTGCAAGACATCACCCTGCAGGAGGAGAGGCTGGCGCCCGCCGCCAGCCCAGCGTCCGGGTGGTAGCGGCGCTCTTTGGCATCATTTATTTCTGTTGGGGGAACGTTTTAGCTGAATGTATTCTCAAATAAATTAGATATGTGGGTTATGAGTAATTGGTCCTAAAAAAGCAGTCTCCAGAATCAAATCCCTTACCCATCCCCGTCCTTTGTCTGCCCATGTACCCTCATAAGCAAAGACTGCCTTTGTCACTCGTCTGACACCGTTTGGCTTACAGCACCTCCTCCCCGATGGTAAAATATACCGGTGATGTCTGCAGTCATTCCCTGCTTGGGAGTCCCAGGTCTTCGGCTTCTCCTTTGGTGTCCTTTTAGGGATTTGATTTGTTATCAGCTTCTTCTATCAGAATTAGCAACACCCGGACGATCTGTGTCCTGGGCTACTTTTTTTTATTTTAGCTGAAAATAGGATCTGGGGCAAATCATTAAGGACCTGAGAGTGAGCTAGTTGAATCTGATTCGGTGTTGACCTAGGCAGTAATTGGATGTGTTTAATGTAAAATCAGATGTTTGCTATAATTTTGAGACTTAATTAATTTACAAACAAAGTGCACAGGCAGCATGTTTGAGTGATCTTTATGAATGGCTGGAAATACTAACTCTCAGGAGCTTTATGTAGAGGTCCCAGTTTTACAGGTACATAATTACTAGCTTGCTTGATCAATTTCTAAGATTGACCAAGCAACATCTTCCAAGAAAGACATTGAGGTGCTGGAGCGTGTCCAAAGAAGGGCAACGAAGTTGGAGAAGGGTCTGGAGCACAAGTCTTATGAGGAGCGGCTGAGGGAACCGGGGTTGTTTAGCCTGGAGAAGAGGAGGTTCAGGGGAGACCTTCTCACTCTCTACAACTACCTCAAAGCAGGTTGTAGGGAGGTGGATGTTGGTCTTCTCCCGAGTAACAAGCGATGGGACAAGAGGAAATGGCCTCAAGTTGCGTCAGGGGAGGTTTAGATTGGATATTAGGAAAAATTTCTTCACCGAAAGGGTTGTCAAGCATTGGAACAGGCTGCCCAGGGAAGTGGTGGAGTCACCATCCCTGGAGATATTTAAAAGACGTGTAGACGTTGTGCTTAGGGACATGGTTTAGTGGTGGACTTGGCAGTGTTAGGTTAATGGTTGGACTCGATGATCTTAAAGGTCTTTTCCAACCTAAAAGATTCTATGATTCTATGATTCTAACTTCTTTTATATGTATTTAAGATGGCATTTTTATTATGATTATAAATATTAGGGGTTGGATAGTTAACAAGCAGATTTTCACCTGCTGGTCAGGGTTAACCTTGCTGGTAAGGGCACAACTCCAACAACAGTGTTATACCAATGCAGAATACAGCATCACAAAAACCAGCGGCGATGTGGGAGTGCAAGGAACAACTTGTAGGGTGACCAAATTATACAGACATACAAGCACAATACATTTTTCACAGCACTACCACTTGTGATCATTAAATGTTTGTATGTCAACTGAGAAAATCTCAAATGGATTCTTTATTCACATTATTTATCTATTACTTTATGAATTATTCTTCGTTATAAACTGTTAGAAACTCTGAGAACATCCAATACTTGAAATATGAGATCTAGATTTAATTTGTCACTTTCAAAAGTCAGGTATTTTTTGTTTCCTTGTTGATTGGTTTATCTTGGAACTGACAGACTGAATTTCAAATTTTGAATGTTATGACCCAGAACATAACTTGAAATTAATTTGGGTGAAATGATTAGAAGCTGTGGTTTATAATTTCATTTTTGCAAGTTCATGTCACGGCTAATAAAGCTCCTGAATTTTTATACAAAGTGGAAGCTGTAGGGTCACAAGAACATCAAATCTATTTCTCAGAAAGATGTGTATTCCTAGAATTATTTTCTGAGGAAGCAACAATTAAAATAATTTCCTGTGATACATAATGTAAAGAATTAAAATATATTACACTTTCAACATCTCTTCTCCAGATAAAGAGAATGAACTGAATTTTATATGTAGAATCTTTCTGGAATCAATGTGACAAAACACTTTTATTTGCGGAGTCAACTGCAACGCCTCAGCTTCTTCATATTCATGATGATAAAAAATTTCATGTCATGTAGCTTAACAACTAGTTCTTTAGTGCGACTTGTACCAGGTAATACTGCATCAGGAAACCAAAATCAGACAACCCTGGGCCCTGAGTTAAAAGAGGTGAACAATATAGAGGCCATTCTGTATACTGCACGCCAGCAGCCCAGCTGGATTTAGCCCTCTAGATTACCTTACTTGCATATAACAAACCCTATTGATAATAATACCCCCAGTCTTGGAAGGACAATGCCATATACAAAATTTGGTTGTAACAGTTTATTGGGAAGTTACAGGGTAGCTTCAGTAGGTGAGCAATAAATGGAGACATAATGCCTGTCTGTGCGTGTTGTCTGCTGCACGTTAGTAATACACAATAGATGTTATTTCTGTCTGTTTTCCTTATTTTAACATATAGGCTTCTTTTAATATTAACAATAAAACACTCCCTGAAATATACTCTGAAGATGCACATCTGTTGCAATCTACTGCGTATACAGAATGCAGCCTCCACAATAAATCTTTTAAAAATAGAACATGTTGGTCCAAATAAGCAAGCAAGAGCCCAGCTTCTTACAGGGAAAAGGACAATCTTTTTCCATTAAATTTGTGTATTAAAGATATTGCATTTCCTATGTCAGTCAGGAGAAAGTCACAAGGCATTTAGATCCCGTCTTATAACAACAGAAAAAGGAATAAAACAGTCTTTCAGAACCCCCCAAACAATTTGTTTTCATAGACAAGGTACTGCAGGGCACTCTCATCACAAAGCCTAGCAAGTAAATAAGGATTTGTGGCAGCAATAAGGGGCTTGTTCTGTATCTGTAGACAATAGACACATTGAATGTACAAAATAGGGGAGGTATGGGTAAAAATAAAAAAACCCACAAAGCAAAATACAAAATGAAAACATAAAAATAGTAAAAAAAGAAGACAAAAATATCATCTGGCTAGGAATATGGCACTAACTAAAGCACCTGAAAATTATTCATCTCTGAAGACTCTGGTGTTGAACCAGAACACAGTCAATGAGAGAAAAAATGGTCATCTTTTCACCACTTTACCCACATGAACAACTCTAATATATATATCCCAGCATAACAGAACAGCCATTGGTCCTACCTATGCCAAGAGAGGAGCTCTTATGCTGTTCACACAGCCTGGTCCAGAGTCCCCTCAAATCACTGGACATCTTTCCATGTAAAGCCCACATGCTCATAGGTATCAAAAGGTTTTGTTTTCTCTTATCCTTTTAAAACTTTCCCAGCCATCTGAGAATGGCTGGAGTCTGACGGCAGAATTCCTTTCTGCCAGGAGGGAAAAGTAGAACAACAAAAAAACCAAGTATCACCTCCCTTCCCAAGGAAGTTATCCTTCAGCCAGGGTCCAAAGGGAAGCCCACCTATGGGTGATGCCTGTGCACAAAGGTGGAGTGATCCATGCATCCCTAGAAATAACAGTCCCAACTCACCAAACAACCCAGCCCAAGTTTTATAATGCCATGGATGCTGCAGTCTTTATCATCTTTTCTTTAAAGAATGGGAAAGATTTTCCAGCTTTTTTTTGCCTTGGCCAAAGCCAGCCTGGGACCCAGCTGTGTAAAGGAGGAGGTTATGCCAAGCTGTTGCAGCTCAGCTGATGGCAGGAGCCCGGCACAGGTTCATGCCAAAGGGTTTTTCTGGTTTTCAAGCGCTGTTGCCAATGAAGTGATGGGAGATCTCTAATAATCCTGAGCAAAGTAGCCCAGGGGAGTGGAGAAGCAGCTTTTACAGCAGGGCTGTGTGGGGAGACTGGGTTTTGCAAAAAGCTGGGGCCAGCCTGGAAGGGATAAGAAAGATCAAGGAAACAACAGTTTACCAGCACTGTGTGGTTTAATACTAGGCAGCCGTAAATGAGCAAAATGGTTAAATTAACTCATATCCTTTTGCTCATATTTCTGCATACCTGGGGCAAAGCAGTTTAATCCATGCAGCTATTTATTACGCTGGGAACAATATTGCATGTGCCTATGAAGAAACATGGGTTCAGATCCATAACCCTCTACAGCTTGGTTCGCATTAGATTATCAGTCTCTTTTATTGTATGTATTTACAGAACTTGTGCTTAGATTCTCATCTGTTCTGCAGCAAAAGTGTGTCTCCTCTACAGAAATCCAATGCAATCAGTAGACCTCAGTAAAATCACCTGGCAGGACAGACTGGAGCTTGTCTCCTAAGGATCTGCAGCCTAAAAATCTGAAAAAAACCCCCACCTTAAGTTTTGGACATTGGAATACTGTGCCATCTACATGTTATGCTTTATGTTAGTCTTATCCTCCAAGGAGACTGTGAGTGGTGGTTACAGTTCTCGGAGGTGCCTAGCAGGCAAACAAGGGCTCAGGTAGCAGCAGATGTGCATTTTCTGAACTGGACTTTACTACTCAACTAGAAGTTGGACACAGGAAGTTCCACCTGAACATGAGAAAAAACTTCTTTACTGTGAGGGTGACAGAGCACTGGAACAGGCTGCCCAGAGATGTTGTGGAATCTCCTTGGCTGGAAATATTCAAAACCTGCCTGGACGCAGTCCTGTGCACCCTGCTCTAGGTGTACCTGCTCAAGCAGGGGGGTTGGACAAGATGATCTCCAGAGGTCCCTTCCAACCCCAACCATTCTGTGATTCTGTGAAATGCTCTATTGTGTGAAATGGACTTTGTTTTATCAAAGGATGAATGCTTTTCAATCACTATGGTTGAAAATCAAAGCTGAATTCCCTCATGGTAATATCTACTTTGAGAATATATGTATTTCATGCATATTGTTTTAAATAGAATGGTATGAACAATATGCTTGTGGGGTTAGAAATACGAACAACATGACATTTTTGTGTTGGAGGATTACTTCAACATTTTGTTTATTGAGTTATTTTACTTGTTAGTGTGGTCATATTTTGTCTAGTGAATAATTGACACAATACACAAATTACACTTCCTTTTTTTCTGGATGTCTTACAAATGCTTACTATTTAAATTTTGCAATTATAGAAGTTTTAATCAAAAATACTTTTTTAATAAATACTCAACCGTACACATTCTATAGTTTATCCATCCAGCTATAACTGGATAATAAATTTGGCTACTGCTACCTGAACTAATAACAGCGGGAAAACCTGAAATGTTGAGTTCCTCATAGAGGGTCGATCCTCCCCTTGAAAAATGGCTCTTGGAACACACCAGATATGGGAGGAAGTCTCTGATGTTTTGATTGTGTTTTCCTCCATCTTTGCCATAGAAACACAGGAGGAGGCAGGCCTGACTCCAAACCCTGAAGTCCTGGATCACCCTTGGAGTTTTCTGCTGGTCTTTTCTGCTCCACGACTACAGTGGTCTGTCTACAGGCAGCTCAACCCCTTCAAAAGTGCATGCATGAGCCTCCAACAGTCAAACTAAGGGCATAGCAGGGCATATTTCAAAGCACATACAGATGTCCACGTCTATATTTGTGTTACTGCTTTCAACAGACAATTGAAATATAGGCAATTCAATCTACATGTCTAATAGTACCCTCTTCAGGTACATTTGCACTCTTAATAACCTGCCCCTAAACCTCCAGTGTAATAAAGTATCTTGATGCGTACTTACATCAAACAGGTAAGAGGACATCTTTTGCTATAAGATTATTCATGTTTGAGTGCTGTATTGGTCTGGGGCCTCAGATCCTTGTCCTGTAGAAGGCTGCATGTGTGACACCCAGAGAATAAGATAGAGACACAGTAGCTGACACATTAAGTGCACAGAGCCAAAGCAAGCTGTGGCTGGAAGGGATCTCAGAGCTTGCCCAGTTGCTCATTCAGTCCCAAGGCAGGAGCAGCTCTACTTAGAGCATCCCTGGCAGATGTTTATCTAACCTGCCCCAAAAAACTTCTGATTACAGAACACCACAGTCTCCTCAGACTCATCCTCTAGTTTTAGCACTGGGAAATTCTTCCTAATGTCTAATCTGAATCTTTCGTCTTGCTATTTACTCTTCTTGTCCTAGCTGTCTCTGTCCCATACTTGAGTAACAGAATTCCCCTCAAAATCCCCCCAGCAAAACTCACCCAAATCTTTTCAGCCTTTCCTCCCAAGTCATGTTTTTCAAAGGTTTTATAATTTTCATCACTCTCTTTTGTACGGTCTCCAACTGGTTTAAACTCCTATACCAAGATACCCAAAAGCAGCCACACTGCTCCAGCTGAGACTTTTCTAGTGGTAAGGGGGATGGAAAGATCATTTCAGCTGTCTGCCCATATATATACTCTTATTTGTAAAACTCAGTGAGATATGTTTGCTTTTTCTACAGTAGTTGAACAGTTGACTCACATTCTGTTTATAAGCCAGTACCATCCCCAGAGCATTTCCGGCAGAGCTACTGCGAATCAGCTGTTCCTGACAAAGCCGCACCAACTCTTTTTTGTACCTCTGTTTTCTACCCAGTCTACAGAAACATTCATTTGATTACTTGTTCCAGTGTTTTGTAAGAACTGAAGTTGAGATGATGGTCTACACTTAACACCAGGCACCAGCTACACCCATTTGCTGCTATTTTGACAATATACCCATTTCTAAAACTACAAGCAGAGCTTGTGTTTTTTCCTCCAGATTTTTAAGTATTTCACCTGATGGGTGAAGCCCATCAGACTCAGCTGATCTGAAAGCATCTAATGAGTAGTCTCATCAACTCCAATGAGATGCATGTGCTCAAAGTTAAGCCTGTACTCAAGTGCTTTGCTGGACCAGGGCCAGAAAGCTTAGCACTTTACAGAACAAAGCTGCCCTAAGTTTTCATGATTGACAATGGTAATAATGCAGGAAATACAGGACTACCCAAAGAGGATGTGTCTGCACCTTACATGGCTCAGGAACATACAAGTTATACAGCAGTGCATCGTACTCCCCTAAAGGAAAATGTGAAGCTGTTTTCAGGTCAGGAGGAAGGATCAGACCCACTATTTTTAGAAAGAAAAAGTCTCTGCATGATCTATCACCTCCAAATTACTACTGGTACAGCAGCTTTTTCTTGCATCTCCATGATGCAAAGACCCTATTAAAAATGAGAGAAAACATATGAGTATAACAGCACTTTTGTGCAGCAGCAACTCCGGTAATAAGCAAGTAAAAGGACGGTGATTTTGGAAGGGGTGCTGAACTGTTTGTGGGGAGTCCTTGGATTTCTGGAACACTTAATTCAAGACCCATATCTGCTGCAAAGGTAACAGAATGCAAGTGTAAATTTTAATAATTGCAACAGTGATTACTTTTAGTTCTTGGCAGTTCATTACTGACTGCACAATTCCAGAGGCTCTCGTTAAATGGTCCATGGAATGAATCAGGCATGGAATTAACCTATTTTGAGTTCCCTGAAGCTTATGTCCCATGAAGGAGTATTCACATACCTCTCTTGGGGCCAATCCTGAAAGCCCTTCCTCATACGAGTAATCCTTACCCACACTAGTCTGCTGTTGACTTCAGTGCCAGCGCTTGTGCTAGCAAAGACTGTGCTCATGAGTAATCATTTGCAGGATTGGGTGTGTGGTTTTCATGTTCTGTTTGACAAAAGCAAATTACTTGTGGGCACAGTCCCAAGTCTACATGAAAAATTACACTTACTTGTTTAAAAAGAAACAGCATTTCTGTTATATTCTTCCTTCCTTTCTAATTGCAAGCACATTTGTGCTCTGTCCTAACAGAGGCAAATGCCAGCAAGATTGGGTGCAGTGGTTGTGAATCATTATTAACTGCACAGCACTGTTCAGCTGCCAGCTGTGATGATCCGTGGTCTGTCTGCTAGAATTCCCTAGGGAAACAACATCTGGGAAAGGGTAGAGCTAAAGAGAGGGCTAATAACTATCAATAATTTCTTTCTCGTTTTTTAAAGCTTCCCTTTTCAAATGTTTTGCTTAAAGAAAATCCAAGAGAAAATCCATTTTTTCCCCCATATTGTCTCTTTTAGTCTAAAGCCTGCAAGGATGAAGAGAGAATCTTACTGGGTTCCAGCTCCCTTCCTTTCTGGCCGAAGTCAGCAACAGACCCAGAAGGTAATAGTACACCCTGTCCTGGGGTGGTCTTAGGGCTGTCCATGCTATGGCATGGCATGCTGTCCACACATCTATAGGCTGTTCATGGCATTGCTCACAGGCATTGGCTGGATGCTGGAAGCTGCATGATGGGCACAGACATACTCTCTTCAGCACAAAGAGCTTTAGGACTGAGCTGGTGTAACTGAAAGCAAAACAGATCCTAAAATTCACTGTCTGAATGGGCTCTTCTACATTGTTACGAATAATCTCTGTGTGTCTTCTCAGCACCTTTAATGCATGGCCTTTTGAAACCAATCTTAAAACTGCGACTGCAAGATTGTACAGTGGTATTATCTCTATGGAGAACAAAGCCAGTGCTTTAAAGATAAGCTGCTTGGTTCATTTTTCCTTCTATGTATTTTTTGGTCAGCACCTGATTAGGACCTGACAAAATTCTCTGATTTTTCTTATATGAATAATATAACTAAACCCTCCTCTATTTCTGTCAAAGGACTGGGTTAGCTGGAGTCAATGAAAGTTTCAATTCATTTAAAGAAAGCAGTAGTGGGTCTAAATTAATCATTTCCTACATTTACTGCAGTAAAATCTATTCAGACAGTGGAGTCTTTTTCTTTTCTTCTTTTTCTTTTCTTTTTCTTTTTTTTTTTTCTTTTCTTTTTCGTCTTATAGTGTACGGACAGGTGTAGAGTTAAAATAGAAACCAGGTGTCATGTGAGCTGGTGTTATCCCAAACTACTTCTCATAATTCTTCAACAGTAACTGGTCTGGGCCAGCAATGTCTCCATTTTATCTTAGTGGAAACATCATGTTAAGCCACATACTATAATGACTTTTTTTCTCTGGAAAATTATGACTTAAAGAAGACTGGAAAATTCATTTTCATAATTTAAATTTAGATCTCCAAAAGAAAAAGATCGGGTCTAATCTTTCAAACCCTCTATCCCATACTTAGTCCTGAGTGTAGAAAACCTTTACTCAAAACCTGCAGACCCAGTTATTTCACTGGTATGTCTGAGGTGACCCGAGGATTTTGAAGAACATGACAACAAAGGTGCTAAGTTGGTGAAACCCTTGCCTAGGCAATATCAAGGTGAAGCCTTTTCCCTGCTTTTGGGACATACAATTCAATTACCTGCTAACACTGAAGACGTGGCATCAGCTAAGTAACAGCAAACCCAGCAGAGAAACTGCCACTTATCTTTCTGTATTAAACCTTATCATATAATTTTTCTGGAGCATTTAATTTTTGCAAAGCTTTTAAAACACTTCAGGCATTTGAAGACTTTCACAGCATGTTAAATGTGAAAAAAAGCAGTGTCATGGAAGCAGAATACCACCGATAGTGCAAGAGTCTCACTGTAGTTTGATATGCGTCTCCCCAAACACATGAAACCAGAACGTAGGGACTTCCTGATCATAGGTGCAGCTTACTGCTCTTCAGCAAAGGTATTTTTTAACCCCTTCATAAACTTGCAAGGTTCATCCTGGCAGCGGCTAGTTTTTCCTCCCTCAGACTCCAGACTGAAAGGCTGTCTCAGACTCCACTGTTTTTTACTAGCTGGAATTTATGCATATGCTCCTTCTTCTATGGCCGTGTATACAGTGTTCATGTCATAAATAACTAGAAAGCAGATGCAAGATCAATATGTGGAAACCTAAGGCTTCAAATGCAGTATAATATTTTAATGATCCCACGTAGGGCAATAAAGAGCTCTGGCACTGAATAGAGGACAAGGTAACCAGAAACTTTGCTCTTCCAAAAAAGCAAGGCACTCAAAACAACTGACACTGAAGTGGAAGACAATCAAAACCAGACTGAGATTCACAGAGAAGCAGTGATAGATCTGTCAAGCCCAGTCATGCACGCAGCCAGCCCCGTAAACAACCTCTAGGTATCATTTTTGTTGGAGTGCAGCCACCAGCTGCTCTGAGCCGACAGCGACCCCACTGCGAGCCTCTGCTGCTGACCTCCGATGCTTTAATTCCTCTGCATGCATATTTTAACATTATTACAAAAGGTTTCATTTACAATTCACAGGCTGAGCAACAATGAGTACATTTCGTGGAGGTCAGCCTCAACCATTCCTCCTAGTGATGGAATTATAGTTTAAACAGCTGGAGCACGGTCCCAGGAGGGACACTGGGATATGGTTCCTTTACAGCAGAATAAATTCATCAGGCATATTTCATGTGTCTGATAACATTAATAGATATCAGGGCTTTTTAATATTTAATGAACTCGCTTCGAGGTTGTTTACTAGGGAAGGAGCAATCAAAAAGGTGATCACAGCCTTTTGATCTGTAATGACAACAACAAAACCCAAATCTCAGCCAATGGGGCCAACCTCCCTCTCTCCCCTCTCCCTGCACCCTCCCACCGCCTCTCTGAGCCCTATCAGAAGAAGCTGCCTTGTGCACGACCTGTTTCAGCTTCAGAACGTGCAAGAGTGTTTTTAGTTTCGTGGTTCAAAAGTTAATCATTTCCATGTTTCCCACAATTTAATAGAGATGCCAGAAACCATCAAATAGCTTTCAGTTTAGTGATGGAGAAAACAGGAAAGGAAAGACAACTTGCAGAGGCGTAAAGCAAACAGTGTACCACTAACAGGAGCCAGAACGAGCCTGGGTGTGCTAATGAATGTTATGTCCATTAGCACAGAGATATCACTGAATGTGAGCTTTGGCAGTGACTCTCTTTAGTAATGGCCTTTGGTCTTAGCATTTCCATCATATGTTTCCTTTTTAATTTTGCTATAATACCCGGTTTATTGGACATGAGAGGATTTCAGCTGAATAGCAGCTTGCTTTTCTTTCTTTCCTCTACCTCATGTCCTTATTTTTAACATACTTTGTCGAATTTGGTTTGACTGGGGAACTAGGAGGAATTGTTTATAGAGATGTGTGTTGACATCCACCTCTTATTCAGAGGTTTCAGACACATCTTTAGTTGCAGAGGATTTTTGCAAGCATTTAGGATTAATTTTCTCTGTATCAGAGCAAGTGCGAAGTAGCAGACTTTTGCAGGTGAAAGATGTACAACCTGCTTCTCAGTGGGATACACCCAACCAGTGTGAAGAGGAGCAAAAGAGAGATAGGTCATGTTCCTGCAGAGTAAGAAACAGAGACTGCAGCTCAGCTGTTCTGGAATCACTTGGGTTTGGGGTGAGCAGGCAAGTTTACACATGCAGATTCACTGAGATCATTAAAAGGTCTACTCCAGCCCCCAGGAATGGCCTACTCACCTAAATATACAAGCCTATGATGTGAGTCATCCCGCTGACATCACTGGCCTTGGCCAAGGCAAATCTGAAGAACTTCTCAGACCTGGTGTGTTCAGGAGAGATATGGAAACAGCAAGTACCTCCACACGAGGCATCAGCGAGATCCATGTGTCCATCTGATCACCTGCATGCAGGGGACCTGAATTCAAACTGGAAAGGCGCAGAGCAAGGGCAGTAGCAGGATGAGTGGAAACGGCAAGCCCATTGTATGAGCGGGAAACAAGTTTCTTTCACTTTCTTATAATCTAGCAAACAAAAAGCTCAGGGGAACAGGACTGCTTTCTGCATTCTTGGAGGTGGGAGAAAGGACAGGACATAGAAAAAGTGGTTTCAGCTGGAGGATGCTGTTGAAAGCTGAATAGAGTGCCCATGAATAAATATATTTGGAAATTAGAAGTAGATTAGAAGTTAGAAGTAGATAAAGCAGTGAGGATCTGGAATAAGGAGCAGTGAGAGTGAAATCTTAGCTTCCTTTCAAATAGACATTGATACATTTACACCACTTACACAAGTGATTGTATCATTGCCTGTAGTAAAAGTGACTGGATTTCATAGTCTTAGAGAGGTCTTTCAATCTTATGCTTGTGAATGAATGTAGATTTGGGGGCTGTGTCCATTTTCCTTTCATCTTGCACTCAAAATCTTTATTAATAACTACTTCTGAGTTATGAGCAAGTTAGCCCAGGATGGCAGACTTCATTCATAATTTTTGTACTTCATTTGTCAACATTCATCAGACACAGACTGCATCTCTGGGTGGAAAACTTTTAGCAGATTACCCAGGGTTACCAGTTTAGAAGAATGAGTTGCTGTGAAAATTGTAGAACTGTGTAGAGAAACACATTGCATGTGAAAGCCATTAGGATTGTTCACTTGCGGGTTTTTTTTTTTTTTCTTGTTACTGTTTGGTTTTCAGATTTTCTGTTCCTTAAAAAGTGGAGAAGTAAGCAGATGGTGGATTTCCTGAGAGCCAGGGCTGCTCCACTGATGAAGTGCTGTCATTCTTAGCGAGAAAATCACCACCAGCCTTCACCTTTTAAAAGAAATCATTTTCAGGTAGAAGCAGATTTAAAATAATTTCAATCAAAGCACTAAGCCAGAAGCAGATGTTCCGATATGATTTAGGAATATTTAACTGCTTTGGCAATGAATACACACAGATTGTTTTTAACAGACACTGGGTACCTCTCCACTCCTGTCCCTTTTTCCTTTTGCCTGTTTATGACAGGGGGTGAAATAAAAGGCTCAGCTGCAGCCCTGCTAAATGACTGATATAAAGAACAGGTAAAATTACCTGCTTAGTAGAAGAAATTATTTAGCTTTGCATCAGGATCTGATGTCAAATGATGATATTTGAGATGTACCTGCAAAGGAGCTTCCCTGGAAACATCTTATTGTATAGAAAATTAAAGGCAAGAAGAAAAGCAAGCTGTTCCTTTTTCTTCTTCCTCCTTCTTTTGATTTGTCAAAACTTTTTAATTAATACACTTTGGAAATACAAAAAAATCCTGGAGGACAAAGGACCAGAGACCTCCCTTTGGAAACTGAATCTGCTCTGGAACAAAAATCGAAAGCAATAAAAGCTGAAACTGATTTCCAGATGGAATAAATTGGTTCCAGGGTTTCTTGAGATTTTGGCCAACATATTGTACAGCTGAAGCTGAACTTGCTAATTTTACCAAGGGAAAATGTCTCAACAGGGACACACTCCCCTTGAGACTCTGTGTGCTGCTTGTGCAGTTCTGTTTAGCCTCAGCTATCCATTTCTCCCTGTCTCTGAAGGCAGGGCACACATCTCGCCGAGACTATCACTGGCACCCTCTCGGGGTTACAGCCTGGCAAGCCTCAACTCCCTGCATCACTTCAGAGTCACCTAAACAGTCCCTGAATCCTGTCAGCCTCCAAACCTGGGCGGCCAGGCAAATTTTATCTGATTGGAACAGGGTGGGTCTGGTTTATTTATTGTTTAATTAAGTGTAATATCCTTGACAAGGTGCCTTATTGACATTGCACCAAATTAAAGACCCTATTATACGACAAACACTGTCATCACTCAAGCAAAACTTAGTTCAGAGGGGAGTTTTGCTGGAGAAAGGACCTCAGTGTTTGAATGCACTGTTTATCTGAATAACCTCCATTGCAGTGTATGGAAAAGTATTCTAGGGTGGAAAGATGAGATTCGTCTCCACATTTTGCCCATTGCCCCTCTGCCGAGGTTGCCAACAGTGACTGTCTTTTTGATGCAGACACCTGTCTGGAAGAAAAATCCCTTCTTTTTCTCAAGGCCAGGTGGCCAGATGTGGTGGTACATGCCTGCATCTGCATTTGAACCTGTGATACATAAGGTGGGTGAAAGGTTCTGGCTATCCAGTCAGTGGAGAATACTTATTTTTAAGAGAAAAAGCCCTAGTTAAGTACAGTGATATTTCCATGCCATGAAATTACAGATCTTACTCCTTTCCAAGAAAAGAAGGGAAAAGGCCTTCTTAAAGCTTTTAAAAACAATAAAAACTGTTTGTTTAATAAGTGCTCTTTTGCATGCTTGCCAACAGCACAAACCATATTATCCAGAACAGTCATCTGTTTAGGGTTTCCAACGTTAAATAAAACCTCAACCAAGCACAAATTTGAGAATAGGCTGAAAACACTCCACTCACTGGTAGCTTATTCTCCAGTGCACAGGGCTGGTGCTCAGGGATAGTTTTCCGTATGACCTGGAAGGCTTCTGTCAACCACCGCTAGCACTCAGTTCCTGCCTATATGCATGATCCATGATTTATCTTACATGATATATTGGAAATCGGGGGGAAACGTATTTGTTCATAGCCGAAGCATCTACCTATGTTATTCACAATTACTGTATTCCAAGTTCTGGGGTTTTGGTTGGCTAATCCAAGAAGGTCTTAGAAGATATGTACTAGGCAGAGAGACAGTGCAGGCTCCCTGATTCCCTATGGGCCCGTAGAGTCACAAGTGGGTTTACAAAGGGTTGGCCTCCGCTGAAGAAAGGTTAAAGAGTGACAGGTTATATCTTGGGAATTTTTCATCTTTTGCAGCTCTAGGTAATTTCTAGAGCCCTCTGTCTCTGTGGATACCTTTCTTATTGGCTCAGAGAGGGTGCTTCTCAACCCCACTCTAGAATATGGCCAGCTAGCGCTAAGAGTGACTACCCGTCAGCATCTCCTGCTACTTAATTAAAGCCCTCCTGGTTTGCATATTTTTGAAATTCAAGTAGCAACTGCCTTTTAAATATCTTTATCACTGACCAGTAGAGATTATTTTAATTCATTCCCTGCATACAAATGAAAACCAGAGGTGATATTCTTTTTATCCTGATGGACTAGCCCCCTTCTCACTGTAACCATATCGCCGTGGCAGAGCAGCCCTCTCAAACCGCAGAAGGGCTCTCACTCCACAGCGCTGACGTGCCTGCTCATGCATTATTTCTTGCTGGGGCTGGGGGAGGTTTTCTGTCTCCTGAGACCCTGCTGCCTCTGCTAGCCCTACCTGGTGGACTCCTTCGCAGAGCAGTTACCGGGGAGAGGCATACCAGTCAGCTGGGGAGAAACACTGTATGCTCTCCTCCTCTTCCTCCTCCTCCTCGCATGTCAAGAAAGATGCTGAATAAGAGGGATTCTGCCCCTGACAGCGGCTGACAACCCTGATCAATAGCTGTTGTTTAAAAAATATACTAATTAAGTTATTAGAGCTTTCTTGCAACAACACCATGTCCTTAAACCAGAACCTACAGAATAAGGTCCTGTCTGCAGCCCCCTTTCCTCCTTGTAAAACAAAGCAAGAAGGGAGGTTTGGATGCTTTGTATTCTTAGAGGACGAAATATCACTCCACTGTGGGATTAGTGATAAAAGCTGTGGGGTTTATTCACCCACAAAACCCATTATTTTCCAAACAGAACGGCATATGTTAGGGCAACGCACATGTCACTAGGAAGCAAGAAGTTTGTTTACCTTGCTGACTATAGAATTGTTTCCAGTTTAATGGGTTTGTGTTAAAATGTTACCCACAATATGTATTTTTTTATTCTCTCCCATCAACCAAATTAGAGACTGATTTTTTTTTTTCCCACTGGGGAGGGCAAAGGTGATGTAATGATCCACAATTTTCCCTCAAACATGCTATCCATATTTTATTAACCAAGTAAATTATTTAAACATGTTCACTTACACACATGCCTCCTCTTATACACACACCACACATACCTCCCAATGCAGCCTACCTAGATGTAATGAGATGCTCTTCTCTGGATCTTTTTGCCCAATCAGACTGTAATTAAGCCTATGAAGATGCAGGTAAATGTGCAAGATGCCTGTTTAATTAAAAACAAAAACGAGGGTTTAAGTATCAATTTGTGTTCTCTTCAATTATCTGCAAGATTCGTAAAGCAACTTTACCTTTCAGTACCTTTTAATTTAAAAAAAAAAAAAAAAGCAGCAGCACAGAACTAAACCTCACCCACCCTACATTCTTACTTCCAGATGGCATGGTTACTTCCACATGCAGGAGAAATGTTGGTATATTACAGAAAATCCCATGAAAAACAAAATGATTGCATCAATTCATGGAGGGGATAAAAACCCACAAAACACAGTGCTGTCAGAACACAGCAGACTGAGTCAATGTATAGCTTGCATATGGAAACAATGACATGATTGTTTACTCACTGGTTTAATGATATTCACTTTCTCCTAATGGCAATGTTGAAAATGTGAATGCCAGATGTTGAGCCTACAGCGCAGAAGCAATGAACACTGGAAGGTCTATAGAAAGGAATTTATCCTGACATCAAAATATAGTGTAACTCTTCAGTTTATTAATGCTGTGTGTGAGGGGTTTTTTTTTAATTTATAAAAAGAAATAGTTTTGTGTTTGCAGTTTAAATTTCCATATTTTATAACAGTTCAGCAACAAATTTACATATTTCCTGGAATCTGCAGATATAAAAGCGGTAAAACACTCCAGGCATTATTAGATAGTAGATTATAACCCATTACTATTGTTTCAATTAGCAATGTAAAAGTGACCTGCAGTGTTCAGATGACCCACTAATGGATTTAAATGCTTTCAAATATTAATGCAGGTTTTCTAAAGATGAATCCCAAACCCATTATTCCTGGAATAACCGTGAGCTGAAAAGCTGGCAATGATTGTGCATTATGTGGAAAGGCTCATGGTTAATTAAATGAATACCTAGCATTACACTGTTCACTTCAGTGCTACAAAATTATTTCTCATTGATTTTTACATTCTGAGCCCGTGATTCAATTTACTTCTGCAATTTGTGTTGTTGTGTCAATAAAACAGAACTGCTTGAAGATGGAAGCATTAGAGAGGGATACATACATTAAGACCCAATGAAAACTGTAGTTTTCCTATTTTTTCCCTATTGAAATATCATTTGTAGGCATTGCTTTTTTATGTATTATTAATAAAATTTTTGTTTGTTTCCATCTGCTCTTTCTTCATTTTTATATTCAGGAACTGGGATGTTAGTGATTGCTTAAGGGTGAATAGCTAATTTTTCAGTAACAAGTTCTCCTACTATCAAGAACAAAAGCACCATCAACACAAGTCTGTTATTTCATGTTAAATGGACTAGAAGGACTCAATTTATCAAAGCAATCATGCTGGAGAGTCAGGGAGTTCTTAATTTGGCAAGTGGATGAAGTTGAATTTTTAAGTTATTAAAATGAAGAATTCTGAGAAGTGAATGGAGAATCAGAATCAGAATCAGCTCAGCATGGTTTTTGGGAAATGCCCATTCTCTTCGGTATACAATACTGCCTGGAAGAAGGGGGAGAAACTCCTTCCATGGAGATGCTCACTGAGGAAAACTGATGCGAGTAAGCTCTCTGGTGGGTTATAACACTTAACTGCTGTTCTTTAGGATACTTTTACTGTCTAAAGAGGGGCTTGTGTGCTACTTCTGCACATTTTCCATGACTCAGTTGATAATTATCTCAAGGATCTTTGGTCTTGGCCACCTGTGAGTGTTTGCAGGACAAATTTATTTTATAGCATCTGAAAATATTTTAAATTAATCCCATTTATACTTGTGTTATGTTATGCACAAGGTGAATGCAGTAACATTTGCCTCACCTTTCTCTTGGGACTTTAAGTAAATTTGATCTCCGGGGTCAGGAAGAATTAAGAACAAGTACTGCAAGTCAAACTCTAAGCCCTCTGCAACCCCAGTCAGCCTCCGTGATGGGTTTGGATAATAGCAAGATCTTGGCAGAAATGCACTTACAGATCTACTTCTGTTGCATTGTACCTAAATGATTCATCTCATGGTCGTTATTATTTTCAAGGTAAGTTTTTTACGCGGGTGTGCGAACCTCAATTTTCTTACATCAGGGAAAATCAAGAGTAATTCCATTAGAGTCGGTGGAACTGTAGTGCTGTAAAATCGGTGTAGGTGAGAAGATAATCAGGCCCACACTGTTCATTGTGTGACACAGTCCTGTAATCACTTACTTGCATGAGTAATGCTGTCTTCAGGAAGTTCACCAAGTTCAATTGGATTATTTGCATGAGTAAGCATCCCCTCATGTGTGTGCACCCTGTTTTCATATGTTTAATGCTTCCAAAAGGGAAACTAACTATAAACCAGCATTGTGAAGAAACAGAAGATATAAACCACTTTAATAAACCTGTAAAAATTGAACTAAATTAGAAATATAAAAAATATACAAAAAGCAAAGAGGACAAATTTGGTTTTGCTTCAGGGCACTGCTTTTCAGAAACCAGAAGGTGTGGCAGAAAATCCTATTCAAAGTTAGGATCATTATAATCTCAGATAATTAAATGGCTGGGGAGCCGTTTTGTGTTCACCAACTAGGACAATGCATTCGGAACTAAAATGCACTTATGTGTAGCCTCACTTAGAGCATTAGCCATTACTTGAACCTTGACCATGAGCACTCAGTGTGACAGTAACCAGTTTTACATCTAGACGCAGCTAAATGAGGATGCATGTTTGTGATATGGATTAGAGACTTAGTCCTTCTGATGGCAGAAAAAACCAGAAGGTTTGCAACTGGCTTAACTGGAAAAAGATCTGACTCTCATTACTAAAGGTAAGCAGCCCTGAATGTAATTAAAGATTTCCTGCAAAATGGGATCACTGTGTTAGGATTCTTACAAAGGAAGAATTTCACGCTATGCTATGATCGGTAGGTAAATACTACTTATGTACTTTTTATTTTTAGTGGATTGAAACATCATTTATTCATTAAAATGTGAAAAAATCTCCTAGCCACTATATTCCTGCAATGAATTCATTTTCATTTTATCGCTCTCTGGAATGCTGTTTCCTTTTGTTTCCCACTTAGCAGAAAAACAATACAATTATTTCCCCTTGTTATGTTGTCCATTATGCTGTAAAATACAATGAACAAACCCCACTAGTTTGCCTTGTAGAGAGTCGCTTCCTGAATGTGAACTGAGGAAAGCCAGCTGCACTGCAGTTGCACATCCCTCAGCTGTAAGAAGGTGGTGGTGGGTAGGAGACGCTGTTTCGGGGACTTCCATGGCACGGAGACTGCCATTCCGTCACAGGTAGGATCATGTAGGCAAAACTCCCATGAATATTAGTGGCTGTTTTCCTTAAGTGAGAAGTACAGGGTTGGATCCATCAAATTGTGATTGAATGGTCTCATCACAATTGATGAACATACCAAAAGCAAGATCTGAGGGAGGATTTAGGACACTTAATTAGTTTCAAGATAAAACTTAGGAAGTATATGAGCAAGTCATCAAAGTTTCCCATCTCCCAGGCTGCTGAAGCACATACCTTTATGCAGGTAGATGCTCTTACACAGTCATGGCTTGTCTTCTCTGGTCCTTATTTTGAGTCAGGGGAATTTTCAGTTCTTTCTATTCAATGGTTAACTTCAATAAAAAGGGAGCTTCTGCAATGGAGGTAAGCCTTAAACCTAGGTCACTTGCTCCTCAGGCTGGTGCACTGAGCATCAGGGTACCCTTCTGCAGTCCTCCTTTGGCAGTTGTTTCTACAGGCAAAGCCTGTGCCACAGTCTGCCTCTAAAGAATGACTGAGACACCATTCTCCTGGGGGGGGGCGGGGATTCTGATCCATGAATGTGAGTCTTACTCAGGTATGTAAAAAAGGACTGAAATGAAGCACCTGACTCAAAAAAGTAGATGGCGTTTCAGATATCTCTCTCTCTGCAGCATTTTCTCTTTTCTAAGATATTCCCCTCCCTGTCTACTTCTTATGCTTCTAATGCTCCAACTGGAAGCCATTGTGCAGGGACCTTAGGCTAGCACATACGTGTATGGTTCTGGGCTTTACCAGTTTCCAGAAGTCAGCAGAGATTATGCACATCCATCCCCCTCCAGCTGGGATGGGAAACAGTGAACAAAGAGGATCTTTACTCTTCTGGCTGTGCACACAGAAGGGATGTCTTCCAACCTGCTTTCTCTGGTGTTGCTGTTAGCAGAGAGAGACGTGAACACCAAAATCCTGGACAGGTTAATTCACTCCTGCTTTCGAGAGGCTGTAGTCCTGGCTCAGACTTGGTGCAACTTCGTCTCAATCAAGTCTCCAACTCTGAATTTCCCAAAGTTAGAAAGGTCAATCAAACCATAACAATTTAGTATTGACCATCTTTGGAGTTTTTTTGGTTTAGAAATAGACATTGCTTCTGATAGTTGTTCACACAATCCTATATTTCCTACTCATTGTTTTAAAAAAAGAATTTTACCAAGGCGAGACAACAGTATTTGGTCCTTTTTAGATACGCATGTGCTGTGATTACAAGTATTCAAGATTAAATTACATGAACAGAAAAACAAATATCCTGTGTAAAAGCTATTCTGTAAAAGCTATCTAGTCTAATTAGAAAGACAGAAACAGAAATTATTATGGCAATAAAGAATTAGAACACAATAAAGAATATAGATTTTAGAAATTTATTGTAGATTACCAACACTGTGTATGGATTATACAGCTGTGAGGAAGGCATTTGGAGAAATATTTACTTACCAATACAGTAAGTGTAACTGTCGAAGGCTAAAAGTATCCATTAGAATTCTGTATTTTTAGTAAAAAATAAAAATAAGACTATTGTTTGGACAAAGGACAGAGGGAGTTTCTACAAATTAGAAAAGACAGATAGCAGTTACGTGTGCAAGATTTATTATTAATTATTCCTTATGAGAAACGTAACTGAATTTGGAAGAAAATATAAAAAAATAAGGAAGGTACAAGATGAAAGCTTTTTTTACACTAAGATGAAAAAATCTGCAACTGCATTTTATGCAAAGCTTGAAGTGAATTCAGATCCTTTGTTATGGTTCACATATTTTCAGCTTCCCACATTTAATCATAACAGCCTCCTTGTGGTTTAATTATGATCAGAGTTCTGAAGATGATTCAACCACTTGCACCGAGAATTTGACTTGCATTGATCAGAAAAAAAAAATGTCTCCAAGTCTTAATTAACCATTTAACTGAAAAACATTCCTTTCCTAAGACTCTGCCTTATGCTATGATAAACTAAAGACGCATAAACTGTGAATCATAACCTGGGAAAAACATGTAATAGCAGTTTACTGGCTGTAACTAAGATTGCACTTAAGTATATTGGTATGAATTTAACCCCTTTGTACACAAGCTTTTGCATGGGTTTCATACCAGAATTAACCAGATTTGGGGAAGAAGTAGTGGATATATACTGCATACAATTAATAGATCTCAGGTGCAGATATTCGCTATAGCGCAATAGTCCCTACAAAAATAAGTGTCAGTTTTTCAGAAGTGCTCATGGTGGCTATATCATGCACTGAATTCAGTGGGTCCAGAAGGAGGTGGAGACTGAATACTTGTGAAAATCCCATTCTCCATGCAGGAAGCTTCTTGACTACAGCATCAATGGTAGTGTCAACCCGCTAGGTATTCTGCTTTAATTTGCCCTCAGAATTTCAGCCTAAAATGAAGCAAGTCTTTAGCTGTGGCAAATTTCACACACAATTATGAGGACGGGTCCTGAGACTGCCTACACCTCTTCTAGTTCAGTGACTAATTTTACTAGCTTGATAAAAGCAAGTTCAGCTAAATTTTGTCCATGAACAAGAAAAAAAAAAAGCAGTATGTTTTTTTTCTTCTCATTTATGTAATATAATGGAGAAGGAGTTGAAATGATTGGAACTGGGATTGTTTAGTCTGGAGAAGAGGAGGCTGAGGGGACATCTTCTTACTCTCTACAACTACCTGAAAGGAGGTTGTAGTGAAGCAGGTGTTGGACTCTTCTCCCAAGTAACTAGCAATAGGACAAGAGGAAATGGCCTCAAGTTGCATCAGAGGAGGTTTAGATTGGATATTAGGAAAAAATTCTTTACTGAAAGAGTGGTCAAACATTGGAACAGGCTGCCCAGAGAGGTGGTGGAGTCACCATCCCTGGAGGTGTTCAAAAAACTTGTAGACATGGCACTTCGGGACGTGGTTTAAGAGGCATGGTGGTGTTGGGTTGACGGTTGGACTTGATGATCTTAGAGATCTTTTCCAACCTTAATGATCCTATGATTCTATGAATGTATTACAAGGTCATCACCTGCATCGAAAAACCTTGTCGAATAAATGACTTGAAAGGGGAAGGTATGTTGTTGTAAAACTCAACCAACAACCAAATTCACACAAGTCTTCCATCTGACAATTAAATTCTCAACCACTTGGTAATTTTAGCTTTAAATCAGGTGAAATTATGGGATAATAAAAACATACCTGCTAACTCACATGAGGAAATTCAGCAAATAAAATCAAGTCATTTACATAAACATTGGATGAGCATTCATATGCTTTTCATGCATTGACCCAAACCTCAGATTAAATTGAACTGTAGATAGATGCACAGTATGGAATTATAAAATTGAAAAATCTGTTCTTATTTGTATGCTATGAGAATGAGGTTTTTAACAAAGATTCCCACTTCTGCTAGTCCCTAAAGCTTAACAACACTGGAAAGGAATTCCTGTGTATGCTAAGATCTGTTCTATGTTAACTTTTAGTTTCTTCAGTTTTCAGTCTTATTAGAGATTGTTCAACAGGACTAATCTGAGCATTTTGTACTTACAAGGAGCCGCTGGACATTATCACAAATTCCCACCTCAGTGGAACTCTCAAGGTGTCAAGTTGAACGACTTAATCAAGTGCAGATCTTAAAACCTTAAAAAATCATGCATGCCTTTGAAAGAAGGTTTAAAAAATATATGTAGGAAGGAAATGTAAAATTTGACACAATTCCAGCAAATAATTTTTTTTTAAATTTAAAACTGAAATAAAAGGCAGCTGGAAGTTTACATGGAAATTAGTGTGCAGCAACCTTGTTTGAGATAAGATTAAACTGCTGCAATGCCGAAATTTGTTGTCCATAAGGAAGCTTAAATGTATTACACTATGCTGTATTTTGCCTTTCTTTCACTCAGAAAGTGTATTCATTATAATAAATTCACACTTTACTATGTAAAATTCATTCATATAGCCAGAAGCTTATAAAAAGAATATAGACTAAAGAGCAAGTTGCATAATGAGATCTAATCTATGTAAAATAAGTCCCAGAAGAAATGTCCTTTACTTTGATCATATCCCTTGAAACAAGATCCCCCGCTGGAAACCGCAATAAAATGAGAGCTTGGGAAAACTCGCCTGGCAAGCAAGTTAAGTTCTTAAAAACAAAAGCCCACCGAGCCCACCGACCTCATGATCCCAGGCAAAACGTAATTAAGGCTAATAAAATCTTTCAGACTCCCTGAGGCTTAATGGGAGAGTAAAGTTTTTGGGGGGCTCATGGTGTGCTCCTGAGCTCTCCTCTCTGCCTCTGTGCAGCTGAAACCTCGGCTTGCTGCCATGTGCGGGAAAAGACCCGAGGTCCATCCAGAGGGATATGGCCACATGGGTATCCCTCCTCAGCACACACACACCCACATGCACAGACACACGCACACACACTCACCCCATCAGGGGACTTAGCAGCCCTTCTGGGTCCCAGCTTATTTTAGCACTGCCTGGTGCCTCTGATTCACAGGGACAATTTCCGAGTTGCTCTTCACTGCCAGCATGGTGGGTGAATCACCACTGTTGGGAGATTATAATGCTAAATTAATTTTTTTAAGTGCTTTGCTCTTCCAGGATGAAAGGTATTATGCAAATATAAAATCTCCTTATCATGAACTGCGAACTTAGAAGGACACACTGTAGTGGCCACTAGTTTAAATTACCAGCAAATAGCACCCTGTGTCTGAAAGGAAAATGCAAAGAAAACCATTAGTTTCTTCAGCAACAGTATTTCCTATATATTGTACTTTAGTCCATAATACCATGAATCATTTTAAGTCGTGAAACAAGATATATAAATGGTTGCTTGTCAGGGAAACACTGACATCTTAAAAAAGAAATTAAATAATTAATATAGAAATACATTATTTTCTTCCTGATATGGCAGACAGTCTGAGAGTGTTATTATACAAACACACTTCTTGAGCACCCGTCAGTGTAACACCCTCCAAGGTAATCACAGACGCTGGGTGCGCAGCAAGACAAGAGGTTGAAGGTGGGGGGCCTCCACACCCCAGAAGTAAAGCTGTTTAAAGCAAAGGACACACTTCCCTGAACATAGAGAAGAGTGCAATTAATTTATTTCATTTTCAGTAGAAATGGCAAGTTGAACTAGTGTCTGGTCACCCACCTGCTGTGCCATGCACTTGGGACGGACCTGAGGGGAACGATTTGTCCTGCTGTCCTGATTAGGCTGAACTGGTCAAATTTTCTGCATTTTTCCATTTTTCCTACTGCGGTGTCTGAGCATGCCTGGGTAAATCAGACCTAAACTCTGAGCTTGGCAGCAGTTTTACTCTTTTTCTCTTCTTCCTCTGACAGTCGGGAGCTCTGGGTGGGGTGAAGGTGTTTTTCAGCAGCAGGTTACCTGCTCGCCCAAGCCCGCAGTGAAACCCTCCGCTTCCTGGTGTGCCGGCGCACTCGTGCTGGTGCTGTGCCAAACCTGCCACTGCCTCAAGCCCTGAGGACACCAGGGCTGACACCAGTTTTTGGGGACAGCTGGAGTCAGGGGGAGGAGGAGTTGGTGGAAAGCCGAGGAAGGCACCTTGGCTTGGCTGTCAGAGCTTTCATGATGAATACTATTTGCCCTTCGTTTTGGTTTAATTTGAGCAAGCTGCTCTCTGGTCAGCAGCTGATCACCCACAGAAATGGCTTGTGGTGTTGGAAGGAGATGGGCAGCATCTCCTGCCTGCTGCTGGGATGAGTGCCAGAGCGCACGGTGCAGGGGCAGGTGAAACCCACTGGCTCTGCTGCCCCCCATCCTTCCCCAGAATTACTCCCTGCCACCCCAAAGGGACCTGTGTCACACGACCAATCTTTTGATAAGCCTGGCCCCATCTTTTCCCTGCCCTTTCCCTTGTCCCCTTGGTGTGGAGGAGGACCTTTGCTCGCTGAGTAGCCACAAAGGAACAGAGAAAAGGTCTTTGCTGTCTCTCTGCCCCCAGCACACATGGGCAATGCTGTCTGGCCATTTGGGATGAAACGATGAAAAGTAATAATTGTTTCAGTATTTCTCTAGTAGCTTTTTTCCCCATTTGGCTTCATTTCATACATACATAAAACAGTTTACAAATATTATTATCAAGGTTGAGTTATGAAAAGCTTCTCTAATGTATGACTTGCTTTAAAGACTGTTAGAAGAATGACTTCTGCATAGTAAAACCTCAGGAATATACAAGTGATCTTAACAAATACAGTATGACTGCTGTGTGGTTTCCCGTTGCCTTTGTAGTTTCTAAGACACTGTAACATTATTTAATTAGCTAAAATTTCCCCTCTCTTGAGGATGGAAACTCAATGAAATGTCAACAATGCTGTCAGTCTGCTTCAGGCTAAACTCATTACACAAAGGCTCGCGATAAAAATAGCCCAAGACAGATTATTTTGTTGCAAAACATAGGCCCACACAACTTATGCCTCAGAAACCAGATGTGAAATCCATGCAAGTGCTGCATTTTGGGGGTTAATGGGACTGTTAAGTTCTACCAGGCAATTATAGATGCTATGTACTTTCACTGTTCTATATACGACCAGCAAAAAAGAAAAAGAAAGACTATTAAATCCTGCCAATGATTTCTCACAGTCTGTTTGCTGAGGGATATTCTTACATCAGTCAAAGGCTGATATGAAATCTATATCTTTGCTTTAAAAAATCACCTTCTCCCATCACTGAGAGAGTGAACAGAGATTGTATTTTAAGTAAAACGTGGTGAGGAGCAAAGAAATAAATGGTTTCACTTAATCTGAATTATAACTGATATTTCAGAATACATGTGCTCATTACTAAGCATAATAAAATTTGGCATTTTCTATTGTCAGAGGGTTTATAAAGGCTAAATTTCTTGATTTATTTAAATAGACAGATAGGAAAGAGCAAACTACAAAAACAAGTGCTATATACTGAAGGCATGTGAATTACCTCCTTCCCAAGGATAATGCAAATTAGAAGTATGTAAAGCTTTGTCTGCACCTGGGATCTTTAATGAGGATAAAGAAAAATCAGACGGAGATTCTCCTGGGAAAAGAGAGGATCGTTATTTGAATAACCTGCAGTGAATTCTAATCAATGCAACGTGACTTTGAAAATGAATGTGGTCTTTCAACCCGCTGTACATGAGCCATAATATTAATCATAACTTCATGGTACAGTAAAGCCCATGACAAATGGTTATTCAGTGGACTAACGAAAAGACCATTCATAGTGGGAGGAAGGTAAGGACCATATTATCCAGTAATTTTTTTGTTTTGTTTGCAAAAACATCTGTCTAAATATATACATATATATATGCATATATGTAAGCGTGCATGTGTGCGTGTGCACACACATGTTCCTGTATATGTGTGCCCCAGTTTAGAACGTAAGCATGAAATAGGTTTGTTTTCCTTCAGGAGTAACATGAAAAAGTAGTGTCTTATCCTGTTATGTTTCAAAGAATATTATCTAGTGTTACACTAGTTAACACAAAGCTTAGGATCATTTTTTTGAAACAGGGTTTTCTGGATGCATTAGTCATGTGTCTTCCAGTGTTTGAAGCCTCTACTGTGCCTCTAAAAGGCTGGAGGTAATTTCTGTATCCTCTCCACTACTAAGCTTTGTTCACATTCCTGTATTTGTAGGAAGAGTTTAACATAAAGCATGGTTCACTGGCTGCAAAGTAGAAACACAATGCTGATTTATTTACTTAGAGCACAAAACAGAACTTTTATATATTTTTTCCACCTCAAGAATTAAAATCAATAAACTTTTTGACATTCTCGCTATTAACATGTTTACATCAGTGAAACAAGCTGTGTCAAAAATCAGACTTTCAAAGAAGCACTTCTAAAGGAAATCAGATGTATTTTGCAATATATTTTAAGGGGTGAGTGCATATTTTAGCCAGAGGGTTATTTATGTAGGATATGGGGAAGTAAATATATCTTGTTTTGTTGATGTGATGTGGTGAGGATGTTCATATATAAGCAGTAAAATGTGACAAGCTATGCCATAAAATGTAATGCACCAACATGCGTGATGAGATTTTTTTTTCTTCCCTGCTGTGACTATCCCCCACTCGCAGGAGGCATTTGTCACCTTTGCCCATGGGTGGATGCACACCCTGGAGGTCTGGCCAGGCAGGGAGCTCCAGCATGGCAACCGAGCCAGCACCACGGAGGGGTTGGGGTTGAGTTCTGTGGTGATGACAAGAGAATCTGTACAGCATGGGTGTAACCACATTAATAGATTCACATATATACTAAAGTACAACAGCTGCCCACAGCAGCCCTCAGGCAAAAGCTCAAGAAGAGCGCAAGGGCCTTGAAGGTTAAGCTCAAGATCTGTTAGTCTGGGGTAAGAAGCAGACTGCGGAGTTAAAGGCCTTCCACTTGCAATGTCTTGTCATCTGACCCGGGACATTCAAATTGATAGCACAAACCTATCATGTATCAGTGATCCGGGGGAAAAGAGGTTGTCTTTCCTACACCTAAAAAACCAGTAGCACAGAAGAATAATAAGAGCAGATCTACAAAAGGAAGGGGAGAGTCACCATGGATAACTGGCTGAGCCTGTGCTCAGAGTGCAAAAAGCAAACAAAATCCCTGGACATAAATACTATGGGATACCCAGCAGGTGCGGCATCATAAAGACTATCTTTGCAGTACTATTTCTTTTGTCCTATCATGTTAAAAAAAAAACCAGAGCAAGAGATACAAGGTAATTTGGATCTGTGGGAGGGAGGTGGTGGTTGCAGAGAAGCTCAACCAGGGTAGCTTCCCAAAGTGAAGGGCAAGGGGTGATTTGATCAGAGTGTGTAAATATGTTTTTGGGCAGCAGGTTACTTGAAGAACAGGTGTGTTTACTTTAAGGAACAAAGATCTAGGAAGATACAATTTTTAACAGAAAGAATAATTAGCCTTTGAAATAAGACAACAAAAGAAATGAATTTAATTTTCTACTACTTCAAAGTTTGAAAAGAAGGCTGGATAGCTTTCTAGAGAAGATGCCATAGCTCCTTTGAAAGGTGTTGGCTTGATGTAAGAAATGTCTGATGAAATTTTATGTTCTGTGCTAATGCAAGCAGTGAATTGATATTGATTTTGATCAACTGAAATTGATATTGACAATGATAAAAACTAGGCACAGGTTCTTTTAGGACCACTTCTGCCTTTTCCCATTAATACTGGCCAGTTTGATGCATATTCTGTTTTAACAGATACCGTGGTGGTCCCGTAGCTGAACAGTTGCCTGATTGGATCAGAGTTGGTCCACTGACCCTAAAATCTATGAATTATGCTGTAAACCAGTGGATTAAATAACAGTAACACCATCCACATCACCCTGACAATGTCTTTGCTTTAGTTGTTTCAGGTGCCCCCTTGAGCTGGTCTCAAGGACATATGATATAGCATATACTTTCCTTTGAAGAACATATGAGTTTTAAAAGCTTAACAAAAAATTCAGGCTTTCTTGAAGATTTCTGATGAAGGATGATGAAGGATGACAGCAAGTCATTCAGTGGTTACAGAGAGGCACCATCATCAGAATCTCCCAGTTGTTCTCTTGCCATTATCCTTGGTCTTATCTGTTTTGAACCTGAAGTTAAGCTGTTACGGCTTGCTGCAGTATCTGGGAAGACATGGTCTCAGTGTTGCTGTGCTTTATTTTACAAGGCTTAGTTGTATTTTGTACTGTGAACTTAAACTGTTGGTTCTCTGTTTCTTATTTTTTTTCTTGTGGAAGACAGTCTTTGTCTATAAGAAGAGAATAAATAGCTAAAGTGGGGGAATATGCAGTTCTCGCACTCCTCTTGCAGCAGCTTGGAGCAGCAGGAAGTCAGACTGTCTTCTTGTCATGGACATAGACCTAAGCCATCAAGTGGTCTTTGCACAGCTTTCAGGCCAGATGATCAGTTACTCAGAGGAATATAACTTGGTAGCCTGATGGTTCAAGGACAAGCAGGGAGTTTAAGTCCTCAGGGGACTTTCCAGATTTCTCCTGTGCTTTTCTGGAAGGCAACAAACTCCAGCTGGGTGTCAGGAACAGTGAACTGGTTGAACCACTTTCTTTTGGCTAAATCACTGAAGAAAAAAATACACCTGAAGCATGAGAAGCATGGCAAAATGCACTTTGAATTTTTCCTAACTCCCTTTGTTCTTTATGGCAGCAAGATACTTTGGTTTGATTGAAAAAAAAAGAAATCCAAATCTAAACAAATTAACCATGGAATTTAGATATACCTCTGAGTCCAGTTTTAAAAGCAACACAGGTTTTAACAGACTTACAGTATTCCTGGCTGTATTTAGATAGCCTGGAATAGTGATATCACTATTTCAGGCCTCAAGGGTCATCCAGTATGGATGATCCACAGCTTGCCTCTGGATTTTTTCAACATGGCTTTCTTTGCTAGCCAGTATAGACCACTCTTTCTTGAGCTATCTTTTGTTTGCTTGATGCTATTGTGTTTTGCTTCTTCTAAGCTAGCCAGATCTGAAACCTGAAATCACTAGGACAAAAATTTCACCAATTGGGGCTCAAACTGACTGTCTAATTTTCTTATTCCCTATCTTGGAAAGAAAGGTTTGGATATAAAAACTAAGGAGGATGTTGTCATTAGAAAGACTCTAAGATGATTAAACTAGGCTGCTCACAAAGTTGGTTTCTATCTAAGCCCAAGTAACTGGAAGATGGTTCTAAAATTTTTTTGTTTTTAACTGTGCCATAGCTTTGGATGCTTATGGTACCTATAAAAAGTCTGATCTTTGGTTATATGTGTCTTCAAACACAAACTATTTAAGATCTAAATTTGTCATGTTTCTTGTGGCTAGTTTTACTCAAACCATTCCGGAAAACTTAATAGGGAATTAGATTTGGAGTGTAGAAAACTACCTGATACTTAAAAGAAAGTATAGGAAGAGTTATGCATCTCTATGAATCTATATACTCTCTGTCTGTGCTACTGGATTAATCTCCAATAAACTGCAGAGTTTGCTGTAAGAATTTTATTTTCAAAGTCGTTCTACGGCACATCAGTTTAGGAATTATCTCAGGGAGGGCTTCCTGCATACCTGTTTGTGTCTATCCTAAATGCAAGAATCAGCATTGAACAAAAAATAATTTGTTCGACAAAGAATAAAAATTTGAGTCCCAGTGAAATCACAGAGAGTTTGCCTGTTGAATTTAGTGGAGTCAGCATCACCTGTGAGTTTCAGTTCCATTTTCACACTATTTGAATGTCATTGGAGATGCTGGAGTTACACAAAAGGAAGAAGGAGTAAAACCACTCTCATCTAACCAGAGAGGTCAGACAGGAAAGAAATTTCAGCCACATCCATCAGAGGAGAGATACATACTTTAAACTGCTTCTTTTGGTCCTATTTCGTAGTGGTTTAAAATACTTAAAGCTTTTTCAAATCCCCTTGAACAAGTGCTGTTTTAGATTCAGAGTGTCACAGAATCACAGGATGGTTGAGTTTGGAAGGGACCTCTGGAGGTCATCTGGTCCAACCTCTCTGCTCAAGCTAGGCCACGTAGAGCCAGCTCCCCAGGACCATGTGTTCAGTCTATACTGGATTCACCAGTATTTAGCCTAGATAATGACTTCCCTTGATTCAGAGAAAAAAAAAAAATCCTGAACAACTCTAGTATGCAGAGCTGATCTAGTGCCTTTTATCCTACCCACACCCCATTCTGACTTTCTTATTTCCTTGGACTCCTTTCAGATCTTATTCCTTCCTCTTCCACCATCGTGACAGACCTGCAGCTTCTGTTTCTGGCACTCAGATCTGTACCAGAAAACCAGAATATCAGTATGGTGGCAATAGGAGCCAAAGTCCTACGTAGCCCTGCTCTAGCTTCAGCCCTGCAGCTGTTCTCTGGTATCACTTTGTCCGTTTTAGATTGCCACGGTACATATGAGCTCAAAAAATACATTATAAAAGTGGAAGAAAAGTGTGATACCTATTTTCTTGCTTCTTCACTATGGACTACTGTCAGCTTGGGCACAGAAGTAAAAATAGAAACAATTATGGGGAAGGGATGTCACATGGAAGTAGGCTGATATTCTATATCCTGGTAAAATGATAGCACCAAGGCTGTCCCCAGTTTCTCCTTCTATTAAAAGAAATGGCCCCTCACAAACATTGTTTAGATAGCTTGATAATTGCCAGCATCAAAATGGAAAACAAACTGCCATTGATAACAAATATGACCTCGTTCCTGCTAACGACAGAGAAAACTGTCAGGATCAGACCCAAAAGAAACAGTAATACAAAGATCATATGTCTGATTTCAGTCACATAGAAGGATTATTGATTTATCCAAGGGTTACTGAAATGAAGATCTGGCTCATGGTTCAGGTGAGGATGGGAGGAAAGTGATTACTGCTTTATTACAGGCCTTCCCTGTAGATATGGGGTGCGGAAATAATCAGGGCTGATCTTACAGGGAGTGCAGCAGATGCACAGCATCTGGTCTCTGGTCTCCAAGGCTACATCTATACTAGTAAACTAAACAGGCTTAGGACATGTTTAAGCACTGCTCCATGAGATCCATACTGTTTAACCCTTACCACCATCTCTGGAGTTTGGCCCTTGCCAAGCAGCACTGCTTGGGTGCACAGGTCAGCAGCTGTTCCCCAAAGACAGTGGGGACGAGCCCACCTTGTCCTAGGGGAGAAGAGCACGAGCCATGAGCAGTGTGAGCTGAGCTGTGCAGGGCTCGAGGTCAGAGGATGGGCCACCATTCATCCTATTTATTTGCGTAGACATTGGCAGAAAGAGTCCCCAGATGACTGGTTTCTGACCATGCTTAATGGGTCTCATCCACTGTCTCACTTTCTATTGAAATAAAACACATAACCAAAGCATTTTCCCCAAAGAAAGCAAGCACATACTTAATTTTCCATTGTCCTTTTGATTATATGGATGAGTGACCCAGCTCTGGGCCCTATACTTAGAAGAAAACTTTTGTCTACAACTAAAGTACAACAGCCAAAAGGCAAATGCACACAAGTCTGGCCTTTAATCAGCCGATGCCAATTTTCCCTGCTCTAACTCCAGTGCCTAAAATGGACTTGGTCACCATTTGTTCCCTGGAACACAGAACGACGTGCTGGGACTGTATGAGTTTCCCTCTGAAATGGATATCAAACTCCTACTCTGACTTCAGTGAGCAGAACCACACCACTGGCCTCCTGGAATCCAAAATTCTAACCCTGGGGGTGGGTTTAGCTTTTTATTGTTGTATCATAGAATTTGGTGGTGTTATATTTCACCATAATGCCCAAGCATCTCCCATGTAGAATAGACTGGTAAAAGGGAAGTCCCTGGTGGGTTTCCTGGATTTTTTGGCTCTTCTTTTGGGGGTTAATTTAATCAAAATTTTAAAAGGGATAATTAGATTTTTACAACTTTTTTTACAGAGGCAAAAATTTAAACCTATTTCCACATTGAAGAAATTTGGAAGGTACCCAAGATTTCCTTTCAAAGTAACATCATCAAATAATATTCTCGTGTATCTGAGATTTAACATTTCAGATTCTTTCCCCTGCACCTTTTATTGTTCCTATTTACAGTGCACCTGAAACACATTGTGTAATTGGCAGAGAGCCCAGATTTTCCATTTAAGAACAGTTTGATGATTTCACTTTTTCTTTCTCTCTCTCTCTTTTTTTTTTTTGAAAACAGCAGGTGCTCTACATTGTAAACAATGCCAGTCGCCATAATATTATTAGCTTTTGCATTTTTATTACGTTTTTGCCTCCCTACATATTTTAAACTTCATTGCAAGGCACTTTTGGCACCAACTCAGAAAGCTTCTTATTTCATAAGGAAGATGGATACCACTGAACACAGTGCTTTGTTGTCATTTATAATTAGAAAGCGTAAGATTTACTTAATCATTAAACGACCCAATATTTGTGGGTTTGTTTCTCATTTTCTGTGCGATACATCTACATCTGTCCCATGCAGTACATTAATTCCCTTTTCTGTAATATGGATTTTTGAGACATTTAACCCTTGTCTTTGTATGGCATCAAAATAATCTTTTATAACATTGCTTTTCTCCTCCCTATCACCTTGCCTAAGATCCTGTAAACTGCATTTCAGATTTTTCACAGTTTGATGGGTCAATAACCAGAACTGACATAGCCCAGTGGTTCTGCAATTACTCTTATTGTGTACTGAGAGTTTATATTCCATTGGTTATTAAAAATGTGTGCAAACAAATGGAGTTGAAGAAAAACAAATCAGAAATTCATTTTAAATGAAGTCTTGAAAAAAATCAACACAAGAAGGAGCATATGAATACTCCAGAAATGCAAATAATACAAGGCAAGAATTGTCTTTATATGCAGGGGTTTTTTTAATGTGTGTGTTTACATGATTTCTAGATAGAGGAGATATCACTTGAAAACAGATTTAGGCAAATGTCGTGTGCAATAAATATTTATTGTTAGAATTATTTGTGGTTTCAATGAGGTCTTCATTAGCAAACAAAGGAAAAAAATCAAGCTATTTTCATGTTTATACAGCAAGGATGTCTTTTGCTAAACTGCATTTTGAGCTACATTTTTTTTTTCCAGATCAATTCAATAAGTGAAAGCCCAACAGAGAACAGATGCAATATAAGAGCAATAAAGGGAAGTAAAAAAAATTAAAAATCCTTTGTTCTCCCTGCAGTACATCCGTAAATCTATTAGTGTTATTTTCCTTTCTTCTCTTTTTTGCATCCCAAGCCAGATCTCAAGTTCTCTGAAGCAATCCTTAATCAAGCTCCCCAAAGGCCTACGACTGCATGCAGCAATTTCTCCCCTGCTCTCAGCACAGATGTTTCGAGCACATTCCATTACACCTACATGCCATTACAGCTAATGGCTTATTCTGATGAAGAAAGCTGCTTTCTGCTCAGTGCAGCAAAGGGGAAAATAGCCTCCTGTACAGTTCGTACACTGCAACAATGAAATGTGGGGGCAGGTGGTACAACAGAACTCTCTAATGTTAATTACATACTGTATTACCCCCAAATTTGGCTGGTCATTAATTATGCTAATTTACCTTCCTGAAAATTAGCACCATTCATGTGAACATTTGAGCAGTTTTTAGCAAAATGAACTATGGCATAGCAGTTTGTAAACTGAAACCTTTTGAACTACCCAAATACAGGATTGCAGTGGCTGCAAGACACAGTATGGAAGGGGGACCAGGCTGGCAGGCAAGGGACCCCACCAGCAATGCCGGCCCTGTCACATACTCCTCTGTGACCTTGGACAGGCTGCACCTGGCTGCTCTGTGCCTCAGTTTCTGTCTGTGGAAAATTATACCTGCCTCACATAGGCCAAATCTGCTCATGTTTGAAGAGCAGCATTTGATTCATAAGCGCTGAAAGGACGAGGACCCTTTCTGCTGCAGAATGTTACACTTCAGATTACTGGGAAAGCTGGAGATGTCAGATAAACGATCAAAATGTTTTTTTCAGGCAAAGAATATTTATCAGTTGTTAATGAAAAAAGATTACCGGTTCAAATCTTCCTTCGGAATAAAGGGGGAAAATGAAAACGTTAAAGATTTCTGTGCTCTGTAATGAACCTTAATAGACTCCAAGCTTTGCTAGAGAGGATGACATCAAAAATACAAAGCTAGAGACCAAATATCTCTTCTAACTCCTTAAACCTGTCCAGGCAACTCTGCAATGATTTTTTGTATATATTTAGATTACATTAGGTCTCTACAAAGAGTGATGTAGTAGCTTCAAGTAAGCCTATAGCTATAGATTGATTTTTTTTTATTTAACTGTTCATAAAAAATTAATCTGTGTCTTCTTCCAACAAAAACTAAGATTTTACCATATTGATTATAGGCCTAACAAAGTAAGGTATCAGATTTAGACTCAATTTGTTTTCCTATGAATTAAATACATTAAATCACATTTTACTCATGTTGAAATTGATTGAGTTTCAGAGTTAAACAAAATATCCTCTCTACGTTGTGAACTGTCTCCATTTCTTCCTCAAGGCTGCTGTTTCCTTCTATCCATCTCCAAGAAGCCATCATCATATTAACATAGATGACAATCTGGCAAGGAGGTGCTGATCAAAGATAAATTTCACACTCGCACTTCGCATTTTCTAATTACACCATCTGTGTCAGACTCTTTCGTGGCAGTTCTGCCCAATCTGTCAAATGCTGCATGCCTATGGGAATGCAGAGGAGCTGAGAAAATCGCCTTCATTTCCCCCACCAGCCGATCCATCACCCCAATCCGAGCTGGGTGGATATATTAGTCTAATTGGTACTGGAATGAAGGTTCCAGACTGCATATAAGATGAGGTGTTTGGGGGATGCAAGACATGAGATTTACAATTTGAATCATATTACAAGGCTTGCCCCAGCTTGTTTCATAGCAAGCTGAGAGCAAGCCATGCATGCAATATCAGCATGTGGAGGGGGAAAAAACAGGAAGAAAGAAATGAGGAATATTTAAAAACAAATCATGAATGAGAAGGTGTCTCCTTTCATTACTCTTGGCTTCTTCCAGACATACTAAATGTAAATGATTACCAATAAGTTCAGATGAAATGAATTCATCCTTGTATTAGAACGTAAGAAAAATAAACATAAAGCATTGTACACCCTGACCTACCAGAGGTGGCTAGATGTATTCTACTCAAGTCCTGATCTATTAAATCCAGCAGCTCTATCAAAATAGGAATGGTCCTTTCACACTAGAAGTGTATTAATTCCTACCCATGATGCATGAGATTAAGTCACAGAAGGTGAAAAGTTGCAGCTTTTCTAGCAAGGCTGACATTTAAAATTATCTACCTTATGGGTCAACTTTTTTCAGGGAAATTAATCTCAGCTTTGTACCTCTGTGTAAAAAATTGCAAACTACTGTTGCTGGGTGCAAGCAAACCTGGTGTAGCATCTCTATGTCCCTGTGCAATCACATTTAAAAGTGAAAATGAGTTGCACTTCTGGGTGCATGAAGAGTGGTATGCCTGTTTACTCTGGAGTCTGCAAGCCCAAAAAGTGAGTGCAAAAAATGGTGTGACAAAAGGAAATCTGGCTGTGCGGTAATGCAGGCTACATGCAAAAATTGTGAACCGCTTCTGGGAAACGTGTTCTTTCATGACATCTTAGTACATTTGTACACACACAATTGATTGAAAACTTCACACTTCTTTTTTCTAGACAAAAAATGCACCATGGAGACATGCTCAAGTTCATCTCACACATGTGATAGAGTCTTGGTTTGAACTCAGGTTCCCATCCTTTTCAGGTATTGCCTTCAGCATAAAAATGGTTCACCTAAGGCTTGTTTAATGCTATTATATTTAAAATGAGAGAGAGCAAAAAAATTATGGACCAATTAAAGAACTCTTTATTTTCAAACCTGAATTTCTGTAGGACATATGAAGCAGGATTCAAGCACAGTATTTTGTGTTCCTACCTTTGGTTTATTCAGTACAGAGCCAAAGGCGTCACTGATGCAAGAACGTTGTTGGTCTGCAGCCTCCACAAAGTAACGCTACCAAAGTACAATACTTTTAACACCCTTTTCTGCATTCACAGTGAGCTGGGGAAAGAGCTGTTCAAATATTCATAAAGGACAGAAGACAAATATTTGGCAACTCCCAACATTTCAGTGCTAAATCATTTAGTAAACACAGGCTAACAGCATTAACACAAGATCAGACAAAACTGCCCAGCACCACTCAGGGCTAGGTCAGCTGAAAGTAACCTTAATGCTGTAAATCAAGCTTTTACTGCCACATATTTGACTGAACTTGTGTCTTTACTTGAACTTTTGAATTTTTCCCTTTCAAAGAAACGTATAAGACAGCCTCAAGGTGGAATATGCCAGAATGACTCCACTTCAGAGGCACAATCAATGAACAGTAATTATCTCAGATATATTTGAGCTTTTTATAGACAAAGACCTTTGTCTGGGTGGGTGCTGTGTAACATAATGTGTCTGTATAGGCTACTTCTCTTTCCCCTGTGCATTTTAATTACACTGGCAATTTTTTTTCCCCAAATAGCTATGAACAGAATTTCAATTACACTTATTCATGAGTGTGCAATGCTCATCCCTGCTTCTGTGAGCCTTGCGTACAGGCTTTGAGGAGGACGCTAGGAGCTGCTGAGAGGCAGGCTGGTGTCTGTGCTGGGGACGGCACAGGGACCCGCCACTGCTCTTGAGTTAGAGAAGGGGCAGCAGCCTCCACAGGCACACTTTGCAAGGGGTTCGCAGACGGTTGAGGCCCACAGCTGCATGACAATATGTTACATGCTGCAAGGTCCCTTCCATGCAGGTCTCCGTGGGGCTGACCCCAGGCTGCAGAGCAGGGTGGGCTTCACTAGGTGCCCACTATGGCGCCTCGTGCGTGGGTGATGGTGGGAGGGTGACTGTTGTGCTGAGAAGCAGCCGCTTGCTGCAGGTCCTTTAGCACACAAGGATAACAATTCATTGAGTTTTTAGAAGGCCAAGAGTTGGGGCAGATTCCTCCAACAAGCTTCTTGTTCATATTAAGTGAAAAGCAAAGGACTGTATAGTAGCAGTAGGAAAAACCAAGTGGGAAAAGCCCTAAAGTATCATGGCCAGAATTCAACCACTATGCCCCCACTTTGCAGTAACCCTATTCTTCCACATATTCTGCAGAGCTCCCTGCACAACCCAGGATGCCCTAATATCACACTGTCTTTCCCCAGGGCTGAGCCTATGCCACGTGCTGTCACCCATCCCCAGCACTGAGCGCACAGGCGTGTGGCCAGGCAGAAGAGGTATGGGCTGGCCTTGCTCTGCAGCCTTTCCTCTCTGCAGGGCTCCTGTCCAAGTCTCGTTCATTCCCCAGCCACTGAGTTTCAGAAAATAGATGGGGTTTCTTGCCTTTGAGACAGACATTGCTATCTTGGGTTACACTTGGCCAGTGAGTCCAAAATTATTGGTGATGCGCACGCAGACAAAGTCAATGCGTCTGTGAAACGATGGGGAAAAAGCACCTACAGATAGAGAAAATCAGATAAACCTCTTGCTGGAGAACTGTGTGACAGTATTGACAAGGTGAGAGTACATCAGAGAAATTGGTAAGAGTATAACCATCATAAACAACACCAGTTAAACACCGCAGGGTGAAGCTGCGCCAGTGCGCATACATAAGGAGCAACTGTTTGTGAAGTGGGAGAAACTGTAACTGTCTCTCATATGAGAGATATCTCTGCAGCCAAGGACATATTGATATGCCTGGAAAATCCCCCTTTTTTTCTGCAAGGAAGCCCAGGCACAAACTGTCTGCAGTGGGAACGCCAATGATCCTTCAGGCAAGTCTTTCAAAACTAAACAAACACAAAAGAAGAGATTTGCTTGGCTGCTCTTTGTGCCATTGCAAAGCCTGTACCTGTTTGTTTAAAACAAAATCTGCAGGGAAGGCCCTGGTGTCATCAGAGCACTGATGTCCCATCACTGACACCCTTCTCCAAAGCCATGTGATGATGGTATATGGGAGGTACCCTGATTTCCTGAAAATACGTGATGTTCTTCTCCAGAGAAAGGAAAGCAGATTTATTCGTTCTGTGAACTTGGAACAATCTGCTCACGCAAGTGACAGAAAAAGGCATTTCTACTGTTTTCTATTGCTACCAGCCCTGGCTTGAGAAGGAAGGGCTGGAGGCTCAGTCGTTCAGGCATTATCTAAAGGATCACTACTAGTCCCCATCCCTCCCACCTGCCTGAGCCCAGTGAAGTCCATGGCTTTACACAGGTGTCATTAAGGACTTTCTCTGGAGACAGTGGGGCTGTGCAGGTTTGAATGAGGCAACTGAGCTTGAGAAACCTTTGTTGCAGGTGATGATGATAGGTAAGAAGGAACAAGGACTTGCAATTGGAGAAATCACTCTACATTTGTAAACCAAATATGTATGATATGAAAATCACTGGTGCAAGAGACTTGGATCTGTGCTGTGCGGCTCTTGCAGGCTCCTTTCAGAGCAGGGCTGTGCTTTCAGCAGAGACAGACAGGTTTTTAGAGCTCATACGGCTGCAGCCGGTAAGTGTACACATCATTGTGGTTGAATAAATAAATATCCACTAAAGGAACCTGGATCAGAAGAGTAAAATAATTAAGAAACATGGAAAACATTACTGCCCATATTCAATTAACAACTGAAGTATTATTAGAAAGATGGATCAATCTGAAATGATCTGACTAAAAGCAACAGTTTAGATAACTTGTCTGATAATGGCATGGGCATATCCTATAAATGCCCAGCAATCCTATATCATTAAGGCTTCAAGGACAAGCATGATTGATGGCAATGTACCTGCAGGAAACAGCTCAGATGGAAAAACTCCAATGTGTGCCAGTAAAGTAATTACCTGGGATGGTGACTATGCTGTGTGGTCAGATAGGAATGGGGCAGATATTGCAGTGCTCTGAACACTGCCCTGGTTCCCTCTGCTGAGAAGCAGCTCCATGCACTGGCAACTGAGGCAGAGGTGGCTCTTTGCTTGCTACTCCTCTTTACTTATTCTACTGAGTCTTCAAGGCCACTGTCTCTGTCCCATTTCAGTATATCTGCACTACCTTTACGTGGCAAAGGAATACTGTGTCCATCTACAGTGACTTTATGCTGTGTGTATCACAGTATAAACTGTTCCAAATACAAGCAAATTCAAGATGCACCAGAAATTTGAAACCAAAGTGATGCCATCTCCAATATGCAGAAACACACAAGTTGTTTAACAGTTAACATTCACCAGCAATGAATCTATCCTTCTTATTTATTTTTTTTAAATCTCTGTCTCCTGTTACCATTCAGCGCAAGGACTAAAAATAAGTATGTCACAATCATGCAACCCAATCCAAGTAATCAAGCACTCCTATTTCAGTAATGCTCTTTATGTATAAATATTTCAAGAATAAAGATTATTTTTGAACTCTCGAGTGCTGAAATATAATATTTACGCTTACAAAAGTAATACTTGGGACAAGAATTCAGTGAATCATTCTCCTCAGCTTCCCAAAAAACAGAGGCTGTAGTTTCTTTGTCCTCATGAGGACAATTCAGTATGTGGGGGTAAGGGTACAGAAATATGAAAGACCAACAAATCTTCTTTGTCTTGGCGGTGTCCCATTCCAAAGTGCACAAGCTGAGCAGTCCTCACCAACAAGCAGCTCAGCTCAGTTTAGTTTCCAGTTAAGTATATAAAAGCAGGGAAACAAGGTACAAAGACTTATACTGAACTTCTGGAAGATCAGGGTTTTTCCTTTCAGTCTTGCATCTGTCCCTTGACTTAGCAGAGTACTTCTTGGTCAGACTCAAGGGTAGATCAGAATTACACCCCAAGTCTGAAAACAGGCTTGGAAATCCAGCGAGGCTCATGTAAAGGCTCCCAATACCATTGAGATTGTTTAGGCCAGACAAAGAAAGAAGACACCTCTTTTACAGTCTTTTGGCAGACATGACCCCTGTTTCAGAGGCTTAAAAATTTGGCTTAAGTTAGTCTGAGCTTCAAGGCAAAAGCAGGTCTCTTCCTATTGTGTGCCTCTTTTTACATGCAGAACTTAAAGTTAAATAAAAGGCCTTGCTCTTGATCTAATCATTTTACTCATTTCTAATTTGATTACCTCTTGGTCTTTTCAAACATGATGCTTTCATTTAAGTCAGCGACAAAAGTCCCCTTCTGCTGGTTTCACTGGGGGTGGGATCGGTCCCAAGGAATACATCAATACGCTTGTACTTTGTGGGCTGCCTACATGTCTTTCAAACAAACCATGATGGAAAGTAAAAGCTGACCATATTCAATATGTTGCTTTTGTGTCTTGGACCCATATCTAAAAAACCAGATTTAGCACACAGATTGAACAAACAAGTTAAGAACAAGTGATTATTATTGCTATTATTTACAGCATATGGAATATGCTGATGTGAATATTTTGCTTCAGAAGATTATTTTGCAGAGACGAGCATTCATGTACATCTTAGCTATGTTCTTAGTAATGCCAAGCCTAAAAATTAGCAAAACAATTCTAAGCTTGCTTAAGCAAATTTAGACAACCATGACAATTCTGTCCTGAGCCATCTGATATTCTACAAAATTTACAGGTCACAATTGACATCAAGCAGCTGCCACCCAAGACTGACAAGAAAAGCTAAGGCTCCACCCTGAACCTCGTTGGTCCATGCAATTCCTACATGTGGTGACTTGACCAGAAGTCTGGAATTTCACAAATCACTTAATGAAGAGAAAGAAGGACATTTACCTTTGCTTTCTAGGAATGACTTTCACATGCAGAGAGACAACTTTGAAAAAGCCAGAGGTCATGTGCAGAATTAATTTTGAACGTGAAAGAGATGGTGAATGGGGCATAGTATTTTGCATTGGATTTACAAAACTCAAGGTCAGTTCAATGCTTCAAGATAATTCAACAATAAAGCATGCAGTAAAGAAGTATAGATGAAGTTCTGCCATATCAAAGATCCTTAATCCTTCAAACCAAGTATTCAAGACAATATTGAATTAAAAGTAACACAGTTTTTCATAATGGAAAAGAACATGCAAGGAAGCAGTTGTAACATTTAAAGGAGAGGAGCCATCTGTTTAAAGCCTTGACGCTGATAACACGGGGACAAACAAATTCAGTGGAACAGTTCACAAGAGCAGTTACTTACATAAAAGTTTTGGGATGGGCCTGTAGGACGTGACTGGATTTTACTGCACTAAAATCAGCAGAAATCATAAAATATTCCAGCAGTGATGTCAAGACAATGACCATAACACTGAAAATGTTTGCCATGTTATTCTCGTTATTTTTCATTGTGACAGATTTTATTAAGGCTATTTATTGTTAACACATGGGTTCGTGGGTTATTAATATTGCATATAGATATATATGATTCCTGTGTTATTGCCCAACATAACTGAGATTTCAGTGGAAAGACAGACTTGGAATTTTAAATATTGAGTTCCAGATGTCTTCTCAGTAGACCTTTATTACACAAAGATGCATTATACATTTACAGTTTACTACCTGGAGAGAAAAGAAATAATATAGGGGTTGCACATGTCCAGCTTCTATGTCAAGCTCAGCTGAGGAAATCAGTTCATACCATAGCTGGTCCAAAATCTATCACACTTTTACATTTTTGGCAGGATGTCACCTTAGGCACTGTAAATGGTGTATGTGTGCTATATAATTATATTGTCCATAGATTTATGCACCTGTGTTGCATATTTCATTACATTTTCTTGGCCTGCTTATTAGGACTACATTTTACATGTCTAATAATATGATTCAAATTCTACCAAATATGAAACACTGACTTTCAAGCAGAGCTAAATGAAGCCTAAGTAATTTAACATGAACCAATGGAAGATGAAAGAATTAATTCACCCATAGCAAGGTCACGAGGTTCCTCTTGCTGCTCTTCCACCTACATTTCCTTTCTTTCTGCTTCTAAAAAAATTTGAGCCAGAGAGATGCAATTTTAATCCATTTATTTACTGACAACACAATGGAAAGCTCGTTCCTTTTTTAGAAAGAAAGCATTAATGGGACGTTTGCAGGAAATCACAATGAGCTTGGAATCTTTTACGGAATCAAATCAGAGTTCATACAACAAATATCATGTGTATTTTGTTGTTTCTAAACATCAGTTGGCCGTATAAAAAGTGTAATAGAAAAATTAAAAATTTGTGATTACAATGACACAGAGCGCGTGCCAACAACTCTGTGGATGGCTTTTTATCTCATTCCCTTAGTGAAAACAGTTAACTAGGCACTGGTGAGATATTCTGTAACTGCGCAACAAAAAGCTGGCACAACTGCCAAGTGTGGCATGCCAGATGTGTGAATACATTCTGGAGAGCAGTATCAGCAGCTCCAACAGAAAGCCATAGCCATTAATCTAGAGACCTCTGGGAGTTCAGGATCGTGCTGTAAAACCTAGACCCTGCCAAGACTGCATCAGATAAAGCCATCAATGCATTGTAAAAAAGACACAAAACCTATTTCATGGGCTGCACTGATCAAGCAATTACAATCATTGACTACATTAAGCAAAGAAACAGCGGGGTGCCCTATAAAATTGACTGCCAACTTGAATAATCAATAGACTCCATGTAGAGTAAATTAAATAACTGAAAAACTATTTGGAAAAGCTGAAGTTAAAAAGCCAATCTGTAATCCCTCATCCATGGAAAAACAATTCTGCATCCAAAAGATTCTTTAGCTTGCTTTCATTCTTCTCACTGGGAAATACAGTAACAGTAAACTAAGACATTCTTTAACTATCTCATTCACTAGTTAATAATTGTTCATTTAACCCAGCCATTCATAATCAATGCATGCATTAGTATCATACCTCCTAATCTGCCAGGCTTCAAACATGGGCCTGAATTGCAGGGCTAATACTCAGAACAAGGGAACCCAGAGAAATTGTATGTACTCTGGGAGACTTAAAATGATACAGAGTGCTTTCCCTAATACAAGGCATATTCAATTTGGCCCGACTCTCCTGATTATTTCCAACATAAACCATTTATAACAATAGCCATAATTTTGCAATCCATAGTAGAATGGGTTGGAAATGTTACAACAGAGCATTTCTTTTCAACAAAAGATGCTGATTCATCAGAAACAAAGGTTATGGAAACAGAATGGTGTTGACTAAACAGTTTTTTTAGTCCAATGCAGGAGGGCGGTCGGCAGAAAGCTACCCCTCTCTCCCCCCTGCAAACATGTGCAGGTGGAGATAATGCGCTTCCCCCACAGTTGCTCATCAAGGCAGTGGCTGGAACATGTGTTTGTCTTACAGCACTCCTCCAGAAGAGAAATCTGAACCCAAGTGCTGAGCAAGGACCACCACCCTGGATTTTCTCTCTTCTGGACCTCAGATGTTTTTCTGAGAAATATTAACAGATTTTGGGTTTTGAATGTAAAGAAGCCTAACAGTTTCTGTTTTGGTTTGGTTTTTTCAAAATCTTTCAAAATTTGGATTGGGTTTAGGATATGCCTAAATGGCTGTATAGGAGTGGACTGGAGGGGTGCTGTGGAGCAATCCATGTATATCAGCAGCCCACCTGCAAATTGCTAGAGCTGGGTAGGAGCTGTCTTTTACTGATTGCATTGCAGTATGTAGTGGGGCTCGTCCAGACACTGTTTTGGACAGGGGCCATCAGCTGTAGGACCATGAGTGTTTCTTTCAAGGCTGATAATACTTTCATTGTAGCACTAGGACAGCTAGGAGCATATTGCAAAAGCATATCCAAGTTATTGTGTCCTAACAGGTACTGTTCATGTTGTTAGGACTTCCAGGGCACATATGCCGTAGTTCTTTATTTGCAGTAAGATGAGCCAGCTATTGGCACTGGAAGACTATCAGTGTCTAAGAGTGCTCATTACTTTGTGCCTCATTACTGAGTGGAATACCAACCTGAGCAAAAGCAGAACATCCGATTTTAACTCCTGTCCCAACTGGCCTAAGTACTGTTTCACACATGGCCTTTCACATGGCTTGTGCGTATTGCCTGAATTTGGTTCAACACTTGGCAGGAAATGTGCTGTGGCTAAGACATAACCCAGAAGACCAGCTCAACAGCATTAGATTGCTCTATATTTCAAGAAGGAAGGGACACATCTAAAAACCTCAGTTAATGGCAAATATTCTGATTTTATATCCAAGAGGAAATGGGTTCTTTTTAATTCCTGTAGTAAAAACAATAAGAAGGGCCCCTTTTGAAAAAATTGCACTTTTTGATGCCTATGCAAATTTCCTCAGTCTTCATTCTCTTGTTTTGAAAGAAAAGTCCCTTTTTGCAGTGAAAATATATTCTTTCTTGGGAAAAAAAAAAGCTTTCTGTTTTCATTCTAGCAAACTAGGAAATATCAAAGGCAAAACTGCAACATATTTTGCTTTTCAGAGAATCTGGAGAAATGTGATTTAGCAGTTTTTCCAGTGGTGCAAATATTTTTTACTCACCTCACACTAACATGGGGTTTTTTGTGTGGATAAATTAACACGTAAGCAAGGGTGTTAGGCTCTGTACCTACGGTAATAGCATGAGTTGGGTTCTTCACTGACAAATGTTTTCTTATTTTTTTAGCTGAAACATAATGTAGAATTTTGGATTCATTCAGTCTGGTCTGCAGATTAAAGGAAAGCAGATGAAGAATTGAAATTAAATCCTCACTATACACAGCTTTTCCATTAGGTTGAAAAAGTACTTCTAGAATATATTCAGTACATATTCAGAATAAACATTTGAGCAGTCATCTTTACTAAAAAGTTTTTTATAAATTAAGGCATCTGGGAAATCTGTAGGACATTAATTCATCAGTATTTTGGGGAGTTTTGCACAAGCATTTTTCTTTCTTGGTACACAATAAGTTGTCCATAAACAGTCTGGGATAACTACTCTCTTTCTCACCTGTTTAAAAAAATGCGGACAAAACCTCTGAAAATGTGCATTATAAGCAAACTGGCAGTAACTGCATATCAAAGAAAGAGAAATATGATGAACTAAAAATGATTATGTGTCACAATAAAATTTTCCAATTTGTCTGCTGATTAGATGGTAATGCTGCCCATAAAAGCGAGGG
>WAAD01023778.1:352837-411092 GCA_013389945.1 Fregata magnificens | reverse complement strand
TGATTCAGTGATTAAAAGAAACAGAGTCAGTTAGGGATCCTGGGGGTAGTTGGCAGGATAGACTTTGGACCAAATTACATTCATGTACAGGTAAATGCCTGAAGATGGATTAATGCAATACTGACAGTGGTCAGTGGGATAGACAGAGCCTAGAAGAAATAAACAAATAACATGAGGAAAAAAAATCTGTTTTTTTTCATTCACCCTCTTCAGCCTCGTGAAGCCTGTGAAAAAGCCAGCTGCACAATAGAGTCATCACACTCCATGTATGATCAAAGGGCGGGTTTTAAGCCTATGATTGCTTGAGAGACTTTGTTCACAGTCCATAGCTTCTGTAAAGATATCAGCTCCTTGCCCTCCAGATCTCTTGAGTGACAGTCCTGAGAGATGCTGAGTAAACTCCATTGAACTGAAGCACAGCGGAGGCCATGCCAAGCCTCTCCGAACCTGGACCACAGCTTCTACGGTTCAGGAATGCGCTGTATCAATATATGTTTGAAGTTGTTTAAACATCATTGATCCTAAAAGGGAAGGGCATTTTGCAAAGGAGAAGATGTCCCAACATCTGAAGGTTCATCAAAACTTGGGGAAAAAAAATAATTATATATCCACCTCTATGCAGAGCTCGGTATTCAAATAAAATCATATTTCTGGGTAAATAACCCAGGCCTGTTATGCTAAGGGGTTCAAAGCAAAGACAAGGCACACTACCATGCCAGTAACTATGAAATTGCCACCAATAGCTACTATTTCATAGCGGTTCCCACTGTCATAGAAATTAATATAACCAGTGGAAAGTAAGTCAATTTGCAGAAAACCTTATGTATTATTTTGCTGAGTAAAAGAAACACCAGATCTGTTTCTTGTTTAGGAGTCAACTACACTACACGAGCACATGCTGCTCTGTCACCAGCCTTGTGGGTCACAGTTCCAATAGGACTAAGCTACAGACCTCATAAAATCAAGTGTAAACAACTTCTTTCAGTACCATCTAAATCTTATGTTGAGATCAAGTAGCCAGATTAAGTATTCACTGACTTATGGTCAAAATATTAATTGAAATTTCAAGGATATCATTTTTAAAAAAGGAAGAGAATTAAACTGAGGACTAGATACTTATGCAGCAACATTCAAAAGCATATCAATGTAAAGAAACATTAAAGAAGAATTTTTAATTGATAGACACATAATCGCAGTTCTCTGAAAGAAATCAGTGCACCCAGCATGAAACATATGAGTTTTACAAACATCATTTCAATTTTTTTTATTACCTATGAGCATTAGGATATACTTCCTTGATTCTATAATAATTGCTTGCAGTTAATTACAAATGAAACAGAAGTGCTGGTAATATTAGACTTGCACCCTGCATAAAGCTAGAAATTACTGCTATTACTCTTATTTGCTGAGAATATTGGGTCATAGATGCTAATTAGCAGTTCACAGCCCCCTACAGGAAAAAACTCATTATTATGAAAATCTGTCTTGGTAGCCAAAGCTACCACTCATGTCACTGTGAATGTTTTTGTCAGAGCAATTATAAGGTATGACAAAACTTAAGATTTACTTTTGTATGAAGAAAATTCTGAAGGTTAAAAATACAACATGCTAATCTAAAAATTAATTGCCATATCAAGAAAGAGATCCTGACCTATTTTATCTTAGTAAAATCTAACTGTATATTGGGTAGAATGACAGCAAATTTTTATTAAGTGTGCACACAAACACCATTTCTTTCAAAAATGTATAAAATGCAAGAAAAGCCTCTCCACAGCCAAGTAAAAAAAAACAAAGTAAAAAGAGGCATAAGCAGCTAAAGGAAATGAATGTTGCAAGGTCATACACCTAGAGCAAGGAACATGATTTGTTATTCATCAGTAATTTTGGGGGGAACATTTCATTTTCCTGTAAACAAGGACCTGATTCAGGAGGAAAAAAAAAAAGGAAAGCCTTGTTTACCCAAGTTTTCTGCAGAGTTTATTGAAAAATATGAAGCAGAAAACAGTGCTTTTGTGTGATTTATTAAACCTCTCTCTCCATAGCACATGCAACCAACTTTGTATGCTTGAGGGAAAGGAGACAGTGAATAAAAGAGCAGCTGATTGTAATGCCAGGCTGAATTCTGCTTGTTTACTGAGAAAGAAAAATGTAAATGCCATGTCGGGATGAAGCAGTGGTTTAGGAGTGGTTCTAAGTCACGTAAGGGTGCGGGGGAAGTCATGGCTCCTAATTTCAGCCATGTGAAACCAAGCAGTTAGTCTAAAATGCTTGCCTGGATGCCCCATGTTGGCCAAAATGGGGGAGATATACCAGCCCAGAGTGATTCCTCACCAGCCTGTCTTGAGTGGCTACAGACTGACCCTAAAACACGAGTACAGGCTACAGGGTGAGCTTGCCACAGCTTCAGGTGGGAGAAAAAGGATCTCAACTGTAAACAGCCTAAAGATGCAAATTCATCCAAAGTCAGATATATCTAGCTGCTTATTGCTACACTGACTACAGCAAAATGATGAAGGAAAAGCAGGAATTTGAACGACACATAAATGCTGTTATAAGGCAGGGAGGGGGCCCACATGAATTGTGCTGTGTTTTAAGGAAAAATGGTTTATCAAAATCTTGCTCTGTCTTCTCTACATTAGGCTGAGCTTTGCTTTCAGCAAAGCTAACTGGATTTCCATCAGTGTAAAGGAGAATGGGACTTGACTACTAATGCAACCACACTGCTCACCTACTAATGAAAAGGAGTCTTCCTTTCATCAGAGAGGTTTACGCTAGTTAAAATTAAACAGAACAAAGCATTATTTGAAGACGTCTAATAGCACCCAGAAAAAGAAAAAGAGAAAAATATTCCTGTCTTAAAACTGGGAAATGAAACCAGTCATGCAATATGCTGTTAGAGAATTTGTTATCCATATGCTGGCACCTTGCTAATCCCCTGAAACTCTGGTATGAAACCTGGAACTGTGAATAAAAACAACCCAGTTCCAGCTTACCCATACATTGCAGGCCTTGTTTCAAAAATGGGAGATCTGTGTGAGCAAACAGAGAAGGGGCTTGGTGCATTTAGGAATGCATGAAACAGTATACAAAGACTGCATTATAAAGAGGGATATATGTTTTTGCAGAGATTTAAGAAAATATAACTACCCTATGGCAGGTCTCTTGCCCTGGCCACCCAAAGCTGCTCTGCTCCACAGGATACCCTGTTCTACCAGCGGACTTTAGCTACCACCTTCTGGACAGGCACTTGGTGCTATTGCTTAGATAATGCGGCATGGCAATGAATTAACAAGATGAATTGCAAGGTCTAGTTTAGCAGGCCTCTGGGAAACAATTAAACTCTGGAGACAAGTGGATTTTTTACATTGCTGTATCATAGAGAACGAATGCTGTAAATCTTTACTCATACAATTAGCCTTCATTCAGTTGAGTGGGAATTTTGCAAAATTAGGTCCTAAATTATTAGTAGCAGTGTTTTTTTCTGACAGTCAAGGTCAAAAGTCACTCCAATCCAGGCAATGCAAAACCAAGGTATAGTTATAACCAGCAGTCACAACACTGAATGCATGATGGTGTGTTGATCATGGCACCCCAAAATGAGAAAGTAGTGGTGGAAATGGGTACATCTGGGCTAACACTGAAGTGTTGACCTGGAGGTCACCCACAACGGACCCCACCACTTCTGCATCTTTATCATATCCTGTGTGTATTCAGCCACCTTATGCAAAGCCAGGCTTTTTCAGGAATCATTTGGGCCGGCTCAAGGTTGGGGCTGGGCCGTTGTTAGCAGTGGAAAGTTTGGTGGAGATCATCGGTGGCCCATCCCAACTGTACATGTAGACATAGACTGTGGGCTCTGAAGCACAGCTCTACACGTGCCCTCCTCTTGCACCAGGGGAGGAGTATGAGTGTAACTCCTGACTGTGTTTACAGCACACCATTCTTTATTCTTTGGATCCAGATAATGCCCTTAGTTGGCCACTGAAGTGGGTGATGTTAAGAAAGTGTCTGTTTTCTCCTGCAAGCTATCAGTGTCACAGTTGGATTCCAGAAACATGAACGTTTATGTTTCTACATTAAAATAGGAAAAATTATACTACTTAATGTTGTATCATAACAACGTATAATCTAACAATGCATGATGTGACACTGTAACGCAGATAGAAACAAAATATTGCCCCTTTATAAATATCTCCAAAATTCTATAATAAAATCAATACTGATATGTATTGTTATTACTACAATAACATTCATATAAGAATTGCTTTCAGATCTCGGGGCTAGGCCTCCTGTATATTAACCAAAGCATATCTCTGCTGAATCCTCAAAGACATTCAGTTAAGAATCAGTTCTACTCATTGTAAAGTAGAGCTATTAACACACTTCTTGCTTTCACCTGTAAATCTCTTTATAAAGATATGTACGTGCCATTATCACCATTTTATACATTCCATAGCTAAAATCAAATTACATTAGTATGCATGAGAATATTTCTCTCCTAGTGCATGCAGTGTGGTTCTAATACTTTGTAGACCAGAGCTCTGCCGATTTACCTCCCCAAAATTTCTTACAGAGTCGTAAATATTAGAGTTCTTAACCCAAGTTAATTGATTTTCATGTAACTCACGTTAGCTAACAAATCTGTGAAGGCTAGTGTAGGCACTTCATGAATGCTTGTTGCTCCATGAATTCATGTCCTATTTCTGTGTAATTGTCTCAGAGCTTCCCTTTGTTCTTGGATACACAGAATGGGCCACAGTCAAGACTACATGGATTTTTGGAGCTAAAGAACTTTAAAAGTCACCTGCAGAGAAGAAAATAAGGGGTTTGTTTTCATTGTTTCTGCGTATTTGTGTGCGTGATTACCACAGATACATATGAAAACCTCGAAAATTTTCCTAAGCCAAAACGTATCCTTAACAAACCAAGGGAGGGGGGATTTTTTGCCTGTTTTAAAGGGGTTTAATGTTAAAAATCCAGGTCTTGTCTACCCTGGAGGACAGCATGTCAGCTGCAGAACTAGTCAGATAGTTACATCCCAAGAGAATGAAGAAATCTGAGCAACTCTGAAAACAGATGTTTTTAGCTATATTCTCTAGATTCTTTACTTTTCTTAACACCCATTTAACTCCAGTAACAAATGAACACTGATGAGAGATGATGTCTTTGTTAAAGATTCAATACCCCTTGAAAGCTCCAAATAAGCATCTGAAATTCCCCAAGAAAGTTCTTCCACAAACAAAAGGTTAATTACATTTTATTGGGTATCTCCGGGTGAAGGCTATTTTTCTGCCATGCAATTACAATAAGAGTAAATTGAAGGTTTTCAGGATTTCAGGGGTTTGATTGATGCGTTCATTAATTCACCTTTTCAAACTGAGGAAGAATCAAGTTTTAAATATTTTATTAATAATTTGCATTTTCTTGAGGTCATTTTTCTACTGTTACTTTGTCTGATTGACTGGTACCTGATGGCTGGATCGAGATACCAAAGTCCTTTTTTGTCCCAATTTTCTAAACAAAAGAAGTTTGTGTGTTTACACAGTTGGAACGAATTTCTTCTTGCTTGTAACTGTTGAACTATTTGGCCATGTTCAACCAAATTGGACAGAGTTATAAGTGTTTCAAACAAGTTGTGTTCCAACAGCTTCCAGGAAATTAGGTGGTCAGGTAGGAAAGGGAAACCCTATTTATATCCCACTGCAGGAGAGGCTGCAAGGAAGAGCTCTCTCTTTTTCACACAGAGGATTCACACGGAGTTCACACAGAAAACACAGACAAGACGTTGCCAAAAGTGTCTCCTGATTAGACACCAGAGACTGCACTGAGGGATGCACACCTGTAGGAAACGAAGCTCTGCTAGCTCTGATGCACATCAACCTGTTCTGGGAAAAAAACCCACGTTACATGGGCAATGACATTGCAGTTCATATGCTCATCAACTGGCAGAGCTCAGACTTATTTAAAAGTTACTTTCCCTCAGATAACCACAGCCATGCAACACGCACCTTAGACTTCCCACCCAGCAACTCTGGCCTGGATAGCACAGTATGTGAAGTTCCCACTTAGACCCGGAATAATGCCAACTGCCATCACATCTGCCAGAGTTGGGGGTCTAGTTTCAGGTCAGGGTCTCACATGGGCACTCACTGTAGCCTGATGACAGCCTGCAGGTTAACATAGCCTTATGGTGATTTCACAGTTCCCTCTCCAAACATCTCAGCTGATGATTGCTCTGACAATAGTTACGAAGCAAACAGAAGGAATTCATTTACCCTCCAGGCAAGGTCCAGCTTTGATATATTCATACAAGAATGTGTTCCTGATGCTTGTGTCTATAGAGAGGAGTGTGTCTGCCTCATTCAACCACTGAAAAGCCAGTCAAACCACAGATCCTCACTTTCCAAACATATCTTTTTTTTTCCTAGCAATTGCCTATATGTCTAGAGGGTGAAGGATGCTTGTGTGCAGGTAGCTGCATAAAAGCCACCTAGAAGGAGAGGTGGCTGCCGAGGAATGGTGCAGGTGATCAGCTTGAGCACAGGAACAGAAATAAGGGGTGGTGGTATTCAGGAATGTTACGGCAGCATCAATATCTTCAGGAATCAGAGCCCTGAAGTTCTGGGAATGGTACAAACTTACAGGAAGAATAATCTTCACCCTTGTTCATCTTCATTTAAATGCAAAAGACAATATTTAGGTAACAGTCATGGCACCCTCCTGTTTTGCACCAGTTTATTGACTCCTTTAATTGGGTGGCCCAGGAATGCCTGGCATTTGTCTGGAGCATCTTCAAGGCTAGACCTGGAAACCTTCATCTGAGGAGATCCCGGAGGGGACTCTTCTCAGATCACTCAAGATACATTTTCTCCCATTTTCTAAGCAAGTGGCTTGGAGGAGCTCCCATGCTCATGCCAGTCCCTGAACAGCTTATTAAGTCTCAGGAGGAGGAGATGCCGGTAAAAATCATCCCTGTTTTCCAGACCATAGGCTCTGATTAAGGGAAATTCTTAAATGTGTGCTTTCAGTAATACAGAGAAAACTAACATACAGTGACATCCTGTCCTGCATGGCAGGAACGTAGTCCAGCTGTGGTGGATCTCTGTGAGGGAAGAGATGTGTTTCCTAAAGAAAGGTGCTTCTTGTTAACTAAAAGCTGAGAATTGAGGGGGAGAGGAGAGAGAAAAGAGGGAGAGGAGCTACTGGCTCTCCCTTTGAAGATGTTAATAAGATCATGTTTTGATGTTGCATTTTGAAATAAGAGGATTCCCTTTTTCATCCTAAAAATGTGCCATAAAAATGACACCACTATTTATTGCAAAACATTAACAAAGACTTTATGTCTACTATTTAACAAGTGAAAATATTAGCTACCTACCACTCTCTCAGCAGTGTTATGCTGAAATTGAAATCCATGACTGTCCTCTACCAGCTTAAGCCCACATGCTTCACTTTCCTAAGGATCATGGAAAAAAAAAAAGGCACGAGTGTAAAATACTTTATCAGATGCTGACCTTCTGGAGGGGAGTCAGAACCATCTTGTGGGAAAATGAATAACTCCTAGCTCTCAGTCTCGTTTTTCCTGATGCTGTACATAGCCTTGTCCTACCTCCATGCTCTTGCTAAGCTTTTATTTCATGCAGGACTTGCAGGGGATATCAGGCATCCATTACATTTATTCCCTTATGTTTTTACAGATACATATATAAATATACATACACAAACCCCCAAATCTAATAATTAGTTCTCCTTATGACAGCATGATCACTTGTTCCAACTCGGTCTGCTGAAATCATTAAAAAAGTCTCTCTGCCAAGTGAAGCCATGTTTAGTCAAAAACTTTTCCTAATATATCTAAAACAAAACATACATAAAAATTACTTAAGCCTGAAGAAAGTCTCCAACTGCTAAAAGTCAAGAACAATCCAGAAGAAAACAAGTCTTAGATTCTCTTTTATCACGATGTATCATTTTTCTCCTCGGTGTATGAAAGTCTCATCAGAGACTGGAATCAGATTTATATGTTTCCCACAACTGCATGAGCAAGTAAGTAGCACTAAAGCAGACTCTGTCTAGCTCAGGACAGCAATTACATTGCAACTGTAGAGGAATAGGAGCTTAGTACAAAGTCATTATCAGATACATATTACAAATTCAATATGTGTTGCACATAAAATATGTATGATTTCTCCTTACTGTATATCATGTACCAAAATATAACGTGTTTCTGAGGCAAGAATGAATTTAAAATGAAATATTTTATTGAAAAAACACACAGTTTTCCTGATATAGGTAAGTGGAATTTAAAATTGAAAATGTTTCACAACCATCCATTAAAGCATACTTTGAAATATTCTTAGAATCCAGATTTCCTGCCAGGGAAATGAAGTAGAATTAAATACCCTAAGCAGGAAGCTTGCCTGATAGACACTATTTACCACTAGAAATTTTTATGACATGAAAAGATGATACTTTGCAAGGTAAACTCTCACAACCTCGAGTCTGGAAGAGCGCAGACAGCATGCAAAAAGCCTCCAGTATACTATTTTTTTTTGCATGGAAGAACACGTCTGTTAGAGAGAGGATGATGGGAAATGAAAAGTGCACAGTCTTGGAAAAGATCAGTTATTTTCTTAATTGATCAATATTTTGTGATTGTGAGGGTTTTTTTGGTTTCACTAAAAAGAAATTTTTTGGAGGGCTGATCTCATTTTGTTCTGCTTCTACTCTGGCGGGAACCCCAAGGGTATGGGAGGGCGGAGAGCAGTTATTCCAGCCGTATGTAGGATTAGTGCATGCACACCTCATGCTACGCCTTCGGGCAGCACCAGGGCAGAAATCACGCTGGAAGCTGGGCTGGACCGTGGGCTGCAGGGAGCTGACAGAGCTGTGAGTGAGCACAGGATAATGCCTCAGCTGCTGTATTTTATCCTGAGGGCTGCACCAGCACTCAATATAAACAGTTTCAAGTGCTGCAAAGGGAGATCTCTGCCTCTCATAAGGTTGGAAGAAAATCTAATCCCATCCCTCTTACAGAGAAGTTGCCATAGGAAAAAACCTTACCCCAATGGCAAGCACAAATACGGTCTGAAAGATACTTCCTATGAGAGGGTTCTACAATACTTCTCTGTAGTGCAGGAAAAGTGTGCAGAAAAAAAACCCAGAAACTAGTCAAAGTAGAAATAGGAATAATTGACGTGGCCACAGGTGAGCTGCAGAAACTAGGAATACAAAAATACATTTTCTGATATCTGTCCCTTCCAGTCCTACAGCTGTGCTCTCCCACCCCACAGTGCAGGTGCATTCCTGGCGTTACCTGTGAGTCTGGGTCCCCCCCGGCGCCCTTTTAGACGGGTGAGCACACAGCCACCTGCCTGCCCCTTCTTGGAGTGAACTCCTCGCTGATGGAGCCATAACTCCAGAGCACATTTGCCCTCTGTTGGTTTGGGAAAGCCTTTGAGTATCATATTTTGTGAAATGCATCACTGCTTATCAAGACTTGTGTCTGCCTACATAGGGAAGAATGCTGCCTAAGTGCGGAGGAAGTTAATTATGCACAGAATAATTAATAGCAATTTACTTAGTGCATCTATATACTTACTCACAGAAATAGGAAGTGCACTTGAAGTGCTCTCGTTGGTTTGAGAGAGAGCCCGCTGTAACCAGTGCTCTTCCCTTCCCAGGCTGTCAATCCAGGGAAACTTTGATCAGGGGAATTTTGTCAAATTGAAAAAACATGGTCACTGGGCAGTATTTGCCTTCATTGATTTGTAGGTGAAGATTTACGAGTCAATTGTGTTTTAATAATAAACACATGGGTTTACGTTACTTGACAGAAGTCAGGTGGGCTGTGCATTGCAGAGAGCCCAACAGCGTTTGCTCAGCTGCAGGCTGAGAAAAAGTCTTCCCTGGTAGAAGGAGGAAAACCTGCAGTCAGTTTTCTTACCGTCTCCAGTTTAAAAGTTAACAGTTCATGTCTCTGAACACTTGTTAACCCACTCTCCAAAACATATTCAGGAAACCCTGTCAGATTGCCATTGTTCGGGGCCTTTGCAGGAATTATCAAAACTGTCAGTATGGCCATTATTAACATAACAATATCAGAAAGAATCTGAGTTATAGCACTGATGCGAGGCCGGGCAAGAGCATGCTTCTACTTGTATAGCTCTCATAAGAGGCAGCAATCCTATCATGTTGTCAGGAAGATAGGGACATGTAGATGATACAAATTTGAGTAAACACTTTCCATAAGAACAGATTCCCCTCGCTCCCTTCTTTGGAAATACATATAGGTGGAGAAGTGAATGTACTCCCGTTTACAGTGTTGGCTGAGTGATTTTCTCTGCAGATCCACCTTAAATCCTTTCATTTTTTTTTTATTCCCTTAAAGCTGCATATCCCAGCTGGCATGTCCCAATCCTATAAACGTCTCAATATAATACACCATCATTGTCTGATGTATGGGCTTCCATTCGGTGCACCATGTCCAAAGAATATTTCTTCATGCTCGAATGACTCATCTATGAGGAGATTAATCTCTCTAGGGGAGAAATCGGTGTCTCTCCTATGGAAGCAAGTTGCTATGCACACATTAACTGCCGATCTCACTTGTGTTCTTAATATTCAGGGTACAGCTTCTATCTGCCATAAAAATCCTTTTGTCCTTCCCCAACTTGGTGTCATTCTCCAGCCCCGCTTGTGAAGCAAAAGGGAAAATTTAAAATTAATCTGTAAAATAGTACAGTGAAGTAACACACTCACTGATACTACTAATTTTTAACTTGTAAGCCTGTTTGCCATTCTCTCTAGGTGCCAGGTAGTCTTTCTTACCCTTTTCTTTAGCCTGCAGCTCTTAGCAAGAGGATACAAACAGCTGGCTTCGCTAAGTGAAGAGGGCATCCGTTTTGATTTAGATCACCTCCCTGGATTCTCAAAGAGACGAGGGCTAAGCCTATACCATTTTGATTGCTGGCAAGGCAATATTTAACAGGCAGCTTCTGTCTTCAAGAGAAATGAAAGCACAACATGCATGGATCACTCGATGTGCATTATCACTTTCTTGTTGGCTAGGAAATAAAACCTATGTTCCAAAAGTTTTCATCAATATGAAAACTTCTTGTGAGCTTCCTTATTCCTCCTGTTTGTTTCAAACCCCACTTTCACATCCAGTGAGCAATGGTAGAAAGCAATAAGGACAGTAGATTTGCAGATACATTAATTCACAGTGTAAACTGCAATTTAAAAGATCAGGCAGACCGTTCCCCCAAAAAGGAGACCTTATCTAGGCAATTATGTTTAAAGTCACAGATCTAGTTTTATGCAGCTTTGTCTTTTATTGAAACCTATCAAAAACCTGAGGCTGTTGCAGCCAGTGCCAGTAAGCAATCTAGAGCTATTAATTAGTACACCCATGTTTTTGCCACAACAAACATTTTAATTTGTCCTCTAAACAGTGTTCATGATATTAGCCCTGTGCTCCTGTTTTATTTTTGTCTGTGTGATATACATTACACATGAGAGAGTCCTACGTCCATATGTCCACAAATTGCAGTGGACATATGGCAGCATACAGAAAAGCGGTCTTTTACATTTTGCATACAGAAGCCTTTGCAACTATTATCATGGAGGCATTACAGCATCCCTTTATGTCATGTTGCTATTTAGTCAAGTTTGTGTCATGCATTTGAACCTTCTCAGCTGGCTTGATTTATTTTAATTGTAGGCATCGGGTTAGTCTATTTGTAACAAGCACGGTGCGGAAATTGCCCTAGTAATAATTCCTGCAACAAACGTCATTTATTTAGTTGATTATGAAGAAATGTTGGTTATACTTGCAGAAGAGAACAATAAAATGTTTTATTTTTAGACATGTATTGAATGCTATTTGTCATTAGTTCTCTATCTAATGAAAACATATATGGGCAAAGAACTGACAAAGACAATGGAAAAAACAGCCCGCAGGATGGATTTATGTTTCATTTTGAATTCCAGAAAAGTGATGTCATCTCATGAAAAATCTATCAAAAAAATTGTATCAGTTAAAAAAGCAGGTTGGTTTGAAATGGCCAGACTTTCCAATATAAACCACTGGCTTTTCATGTAAACAAGGCTTATTCTAAGAGCGGCTATGTGAAGATGCTCACTTTCAGGCATTCGGATAAAAAAAAATCTCACGGGGAATAAGTGAACTGTTCCTTCCCAGCCAGCTCAAAGCGGCCAGCACTGTTTTGAATATCGTTAATAGATGCTGATGGGCCAAGCTCAGAAGAGATACTTGGATGGGTGTGGGAGTTTACTGGATGTACGTCCACATGGGCAGTGCTGCTAGGGAACTTCCTACCCAACCCCTATTGCCTCATTCTCAGCATTTTCTGTGCTTTTTTTATAAGCAATTTTGTTCTCAAAATATTCTGAGGAAAAGCCAGTGATAAAGAAGAAAGCCAGAAGAGATTATAACTGCATTGGACACATTTTGTACTGAGATATGCTCTAAGAGCAGAATTCAGTTCAACTCACTCCAGCTGCCTAAAGGTATGGGCCATCCACTCCAGTCCACTGAGTGGGCTCTCTCTCAGGCACCTTCAGAGGTCTCATCCATTTTGAGGAATGAATTACTGCTGGAGGTGTCTATGCCTCTCCACTGCCTACGGCAAGGGTGTAAATAGGAACCAGGTTACGTACCTACATGGCTAACACTGTCATTTTACTTGGCTTATATTAGGCAAGAGGAACTGCACTCTCAAGTTAGTTTCTCCCCAGCAAACAAACATACTGTAGAAGACAATGAATCCTCTCATTTGCAGTAAAGCTTTACATGAGTCCTTTGATGTTTTAAGGACCACAGGCTGTACTGCCTTTTCCATCCCACTCAAATAGGTGCTCATCTGTGGAACATGCCACAGGCACAGCTGGGAACAGGCTCTGTGCTGCTCCACCATGTACTGGCTGCCAGCGATTCCCAGACCCAGCACCAGCTGAGAGCACTCGGGGTTCATCGTACCCCACATTGGCTCTCCCACTCTCTGCCTGACATAATTTATGCAGTACAAAATTGAGCATGGAGAGGGAAAGGGGACAGATCTATTGGGCACAAAATAAGCAAAGTCAGGCAGAAAGTCTGCTGCTGTCAGTCTAATCCAGCTTCTTCTGACATCATGGCAGAGCTCTTACAGATGTTGGCAAGAGTGGACCCCTTCTCTTCTTATTGCAATGATTACTGTTAAGTGCAAAAAGACATCTGCAGTCTTATAAATAATAGTAAAGCAATATCTGGGCTCAGTCAGCAGCAATTATTTCTGTGTAAATACTTATTTGGACATACTCAGTTGGGGGAGAAAAAGCCAAAGGGCACACTGCTAGTTCAGTTGTCCTGAGCAAAGCTCAGTCATTCTGCTGTTTCTGGTGCAGGGTGAAAGAGGAGCAACATCACCACCGCACACCTCCCATTACTCCCGCGCCAAGCTGGCGTGGGGGTAAAGATCTGAGAGCCTTAATAGTGCTAGAGCCCTGTGCAGACAGACAGACTGACGACAGCTGTGCGCCTCCCACATTGCGGCTACCTACTTGTAGAAGGTATAACCAATCTGGTTTCCTAACGCTAAGCAATAAAGGTTCTGAATATCAAGGTTAAGTAATAAATACAAAGCAAAGGGAAAGTATTCCCTCAATTCTTGAATAAAACATTCCAAGAAAGTGCAGTGCTAATGGCTCTGAAAAAATAAGCACAATGTAGCAATGTAGCACAATGTCTCTTCAAGTGCAAGGAACATCATGCACACTGACTGGTTTAAATTTTATGCAGTTTCACCCCACACATTTCAGATGAGAGCAGTAACATACCCTTCGGTTCTCTGTCTCCTTGCATGCAGCAGGTACAAGGGCCTGCCCTTTTCCTTGTATTCATTAAGCACCTTCCAAGCAGATGACAAGGACAGTTGCCAGCTAAACTAAGCGTGGATTAAAACTACTTTTCATGTGCCCAGTTACAATAGTTACCTGGCAACAAGTATTCCTTTTCTTTCTCTCCCCAAACCAGCAGCGTAGGCAAAAATGTGAGTACTAAATTAATTTCCAAATTAAGTGTAAAACTCCTGCCAGGATTCATTTCTTGGCTGAGATGGAGAGTGCAGCTCCCCCGACTCCAGCCAGTTCCACAAGGACCGTACTGTCCCCAAAGGTTGTTCATTGCTTCTCCCAAGCTATAGGTCTATGCTATGGGAGTAGAAAGCATGACAGCTAGAAGGCAGAGGGATAAGCCATCAGGAGCAAACCTGAGGTCCTGTTAGCTTAGAGAACCAGTTCAATACTTGTAGCCCTCACCAGACTGAGTTCTCTCTCCTCTTCCTAATAGGTTGGACTTTATCTTGGTGGAATGTGAACTTACAGGCCCATTATATTAGAAAAGGACACAGCTCTACTCGTGCTATCCAAATGATGAGCAGGCTCCAGTGAGTCTGACGTGGCAACACACCTAGCTGAGGATCTGTCCCAGAGCACCTCGTTGGTTTCACTGATCAATCCTCATACTTTAACTGAGAGAGATTTGAAGCTTGTTTACTTTTTAAAACCTGGTAGGACTTTAGCTGCCTGCTTCTCAAATCTGAGAAATACTGCAATGCAAAACAACCGCTGCCTCCCCATGCTTGCTTACAACAACAAAAAGGACTCTAAGGCTGAGGTCTGCTGAAGTCTGATGTACCTACTTCTAAACAAATAACTAAAAATGAGGAAATCTTTCCTGTAGCAGACTGAGTGCAGCATATATGCCAGAAGGATCCTTAATGCTTTGGGAGTAAGGGACAAAACAGGCTGTCTTATCTATTGTCACATCATAAAAGTGAATTTGTGCACAGTTGTAGGTACAGACATACAAATATGAACAGCAACAAGCATCACACGCTGTTGTGGTTTAACCTGGCAGGCAGCTAAACACCACACAGCCGCTCACTCACCCCCCCATCCCCCAGTGGGATGGGGGAGAGAATCAGAAGGGCAAAAGCAAGAAAACTCATGGGTTGAGATAAGAACAGTTTAATAACTAAAGTAAAATAATAATAATAACAATAATAGTATTGATAATAATAATATTGTAATGAACAGGAAAACAACGAGAGAGAGAGAGAAAGAAAACAAAACAAAACACAAAAACCCAGGTGATACACCCGCTCACCACCCGCCGACCGATGCCCAGCCAGTCCCCGAGCAGTGATTCCCCCCCAGCCAGCTCCCTACCATTAATACACTGAGCATGACGTTATATGGTATGGAATAGCCCTTTGGCCAGTTCGGATCAACAATTTTAGCTGTGTCCCCTCCCCTTCCAGCTTCTTGTGCACCTACCAGAGCATGGGAGGCTAGAAAAGTCCTTGACTAGTGTAAGCACTATCCAGCAACAACTAAAACATCTCTGCATTATCAACACTGTTTTCAGCACAAATCCAAAACATAACCCCATACTAGCTACTATTAAGGGAATTAACTCTATCCCAGCCAAAACCAGCACACATGCTTAGGTCCAAGCTTATTTCTCTTTTCCCACAAGCCCACAACTCCCATTTCAAGTCCCAAATGCCTTGGATCAGGAGCCTGATTTTGTTACAGTTTCACCTGTACAGATGAAGAAGAAGGTGGCCAAGGGAGACTTAGTTCGAAGGAGGGTTAAGGGCTTGCCTATAACAGGTTGTGTGCTCAGCAGAAGGCAAACCCCCATTCCCCACTGACATGTTTAGATGATTCTTCATGAACTCCAGCTTGGCTCAGTGAATGCTTTCCTTACCTAGGTCTGTTCCTGTACCCCATCCCTTTTTTTAATTCATTATTAACATTACTGAAACTTCCAGTTTTAACATTCCCTTTTCTCCCCACCACACATCAGCAGAACACTCCTTGTCTTGGTCTCCTACAGGAATTCTAGTTTCTGTAGAGTTTTTTATGTCATCTTCTGCAGCCCCTCTTGGCTTTTCCACCTACCCTCCTCATCAAGCTTCCCTTCTCTGCTGCTACCCCCAGCTCATGGGCAGGCTCTGATGGGATGCGTGGACAACCCCACTGCACAGAGCAAGCAAGAGCAGGCTGGCAATAGGTCTCTGCAACCTGGTTCTCATCCCCACCCCAACCCCTAGACACTGCTCAACACCCTGAAGCCCAAATGCCTCCAGTACATCTGGCAGGGCAATGCTTTCCCCTGCTCCACAGAGGGTGCATGGGGAAAAGGCATCCTGCTTCACTACTGCAGTATAATCAGAGGGCAGCGACCTCACAGCTGCAAACTATAACCTTTTAGAAAGTGTTTAATGCAGTCTTTATGGTAGCCATTATTTTTACAGTGTTTTCACTTTGAGAAAGAAAACAGAGCAAATGTTTACAACAGTTTAACTAAATAAGCTCAACAGGTGAGGTGCAGCACTCACCTGGGCCAGCCCAGCCCAGCCCAGCCCACCTGGTGGCCCACAATCCTCAATCACTGGAAGTCAAAGGGGGGGTGGAAATGGACCTTCACTCAGAAAGGAAAAAGTTTCTTCCCCTGCTTCAGTTTTTGTTTGTTTCTTTAAGTAACAGACTGTTTCAGAAAAATAAACACACAGAAGGGCTCAGGGCAAAGATACATTTTGTATACAGCTTTAATGAAAACATGTTTTTCTTGTTAACACCTTGTTATATCCTAAAATCACAATACAGAAAAAACTGTGAATAAGGCTGCGTGCATAGAGATCTCAGATTTTTAATGAAATTCACAAACTAACATAGCTTCCCCCACATGCTCGCTGCTAAGACAGCATCAGCAGCTCTCGGTGTGCGTGAACCTGGCTGAGCGCTACCTGCGTGCTCTCCCTGCACACAGTGCGCTGCAAGGACTGCTCAAGTACAGGGCTGTAGCACTAAACTCATTGGGCTGAAAAGTGCACAGAAATGAGATATAACTGTCAAAGCCACAGGCCGAGAGTATTATTTTTCATTAGAGATCACTTTTGCAGTCTAACAGACAGTCTGCCTTCATACAAGCCAAAAGCATCAGTCCATAGACTGGCTAAAATATTAGAGGAATTACTCTGCACAGCCTCTCAGAGTTTGGGGTGGATTTTTGTTTCACCACATTATGATTAATACATTGGCAAACAAACACTATCAGAAGCTTTTATCTGAGCAGCTTCATAAGGCCCTTCAGGACTCGACAGAGCATGTTCCATCCAGGAGATAATATTTCCGTTTCAAAAGACTTCAGCAGCTTCTTTCCAACAAAATTTTGTAATTTAATTCCCTGCTGAACCACATCAGCCGAAGCTGCTGGGCTGCAGAAGTTAGATGGGATTCAGAAGACAACGGCTGCCCCACAGAGCTGGAGAGGAAATGCAGTTTCTACCAAAAAAATAAAAGTTACACTTTTCTCTGTTAATGACCCCAAAGTAACTCTGTTCCCTGGTAATGATCCAGAGCCCCACGTTTCTGCAATCTGCTGGGCTGCCATGAAAGAGCAGCATGTTGCTGTAATGAGTGGCAGCAGTCAGAGAAAGGATCTCGGGACAATGCTGACACCGGAAAGCAGGCACTGGTTGTTCTGTGGGTAATGAAACCCTGCTTGTAACGAGGTGACAAGAAAAGATGATACTGGAAATTGCCAGTGTTTGAACTCTGAAACTCAGTGGGAGGGAAAAGAGAAGCAGTTTTTGTGAAATACCTTGTTCTTGGGAGTTTCAGGGAAAAATCCATGCTTTGGGGCACCTGAATGCTCACTCAGATCAACTCTTAAAGAAGAAGCTTGAATTCCCTCATATATTTAGTGGCGAGAGGGGGCCTTAAAGCAGGATTTAGACCCACTTTATACCACATTATTAATATCAAGAAGCCATAAAAGACCTTTAGTGTTATTGCAAATCGGACTTTGAATCCCAACAGAGTACAAAAACTGAAGCTGAACTAGAATATCAAACCCAGACTTTGGCAAAGTTCAGAAATGAATCTCCCTTTAAAACTGTTACTCAGTTTAGAAAATAGATCAGTCACCTGATATGTGAGCTGCAATTCCCATTAGCTTTGGGGAAATTCTTCTATTGATCTGGACTCCTAGCACAGCTTAACTTCTGCATAATAATTACTGCCCTTGTAACATCATTACTTTACTATTTGTAAAGACAAAAGAAAACTACTGCAGATTTTATAGGAATAAAGTGTTTTGTTTCTCAAAAGGATACAGGTCTATCAAACCTGAGAGAGAATAGCCTCCGATGCAGATGGATAGCTATGAGATACCCACTCACTCCCGCTACTTCTTCAGTGCAGATACAGTAGCATTATTTTTAGCACAGCAGGTGTAGAAAAGGGTGGTTTTGAAAGAAAGAAAACAAAAATAATGAATTATTTATGCAAGTTAAATCAAAATATGCTCCATATAAATGTTTAATCAGGTTTTCACCAACTTCTCTCCATATGCTCTGCCTTGCTCAACAACAGATTTCTAATGGAATCACTAAATATATTTTAATAGCTCTGTACATAGTATTATGCAATTCAACTTCTGCCTATAGGTTTTTTTTCCATTCAAAGCAGCTACAGTAGGATAAACAATAAAGTCACTCAGAGTTAATATTTAAAGACAAGAATTAGTAAAAACTATTGAGGAATTTTCCTTCTATAGCCTATTTGTCCCAGGCAAGCATTACAGGGGGTGACAGTCATGCAATATATACAAGTACAATCATTGTGCCAATGCACATTGGGGCAGATGAAGGTCTTTGTCACATTTGTCTGACAACTTGCTGGGACAGCTCTTGCATTAGGACTCCAGAAGGCACCAAAAGCCTCCACTGCTCTTTTTCCATCTCTCAAAAGCATTCAAATGAAATCAAAGCCAGTTTGTGGCTTATTACACCTGGTTTGCTCAGTTACCAGCTTTTACCCCACAGGGTCATCTTTTTAGGACTGCCTGAGAACTAAAAGCCAGTATTCTGGGTGGGCTGTCAATCACCACCAGCAATAGCAGTTCCCCAACCAAAGCAAAATACCTACAGATCTCTTCTTCCTTTTCCAGTGCACCAAAAGGCTGACGCACAAGCACTCACTCCCCCTTTCCAGAACATAAGCAATTCAATACCCTCAGCACTAGCCACTCTGTTTCTTGTCTTCCTTTTTATAAAAAGCAGCTGGTCCCTGCAGATTAACAGAGCCCAGCTGCATCTGGTCTCCAGCCACTTAACCCCTTCTGATCTGGTTCCTCATGCCCACAAAACAGGATTGTCAGCTTTCCAGGAGCCTCCTGGGGCTTGCAATAGGAGCATCCCTACCAGCAAAGACAGTATAGGTTTTAAACTGGGGAGAAAAGCTTGCCACGGTCTGAAAAGATTTTTATTTCCTGTAGTAAGCCTAACTCCTCATAGAGCTTAGAGACAAGGGTGTAAGAGAATTAAACAGACTTGGAAACAATAATGTCATACACAAATGTATTAAGGATTTATGGACATTATTTTATAATTTGTTGAGTTTGATGTGGAATGATCCCTGCTCTGTAACTACCTTAATTATTTTGTAAAATACTCTACTGTTATGCTGTTGCTCTTTAAGCACGCTGTGTAGTGGTTAAAAAGTATTTAGACAGATTGCGCACCTGTATGAAATTCTTCCAGGCTTTCCAGAGGGGACCAGAGTCCGTATTCACAAAGGTTTATTCTTAGGGCTTGTGAAATCCTCAGAAACATGACGTCAATATTATATAGGTTTTTGTGACAGCTGCAGCATTTAGTACCTGCTGGAGAAAATCACAAAAATTAAACATTAGTAGTTTTGTTGAAAATGCCTATGTATGAATTTATCCGTGCTTGCAGTAAGAATATCTTTAAAAATTTTACATTGGCTATTTTTGTCACCAACATAAACTTCTGAATAATCATTTGAAATTAGGAGTAAAGGTGTTTGAATAAAATGTATTTGTGGAGAGGGCTTCCCTCTTTAGAAATAAAGTGGGTTTTTGGTATCTCTAAGTGCAGAGCAACCATCAATAGCTTAGGAAGATGAAAAAGGGATAATGGAGTTGAAAGAATAAAGGCCCATGAGCTTATGAATTTACTGTGATTATAGATCCAGTAACCTGTTGTCTCCCAATCTTTCAGGTTGGTTTCAATTAATGGAGTTATTTCTCCATCACTGTAGCTTTCAGCTCCTGCTCTCACCAAAGAATTTCCTCTTTGGAAGGCTGTTGTACCCTTTCCTGTCAATTCTGGTGTGAGACAGCAATCTGCTTAATATCAGTTATATTGTCTTCCAAGTGAGCCATCTAAAGGACACTCAGGACTCACGTAACTGCAACTAGAGCTGTTCTCCAGCTCCCCGAATAGGCACCCAGACAAGCCTGGACGCCGCCACTCATCTTTCCAGACATTATGTAGTTCAGCTTTTGCTGTTATGGAAACACTTCTCACTGCATCTGCATCTCCTCCCTCCAGCCCTGGAAGGAACTGAGGCTGTCCAAAAGAAAGAAGCAACCGCTCGCGGCTTAGCCCGGCCATTAAGACTTTCTGAAAACTCAAAAGGTGTAGAGCAATAACCCACCACTCTACCCCACCTCAATCACATCCAGTGGGCTTTCCTGTCTTTGGCCACATTTTAGCAGCTCCTTTTATGGGACCCCAGTGGGTTGGCTTGTATCCTCTGGACCAGAAGGTTTCTTCTAACCTCGTCTGAGCCAGTATTTTTTCCACATGAGAGCCATGAAATTCATTGCTTCATGATGTGCTTCTGACCCCGGAAAGCCCCAGAGCTACAAGAGACGGAGACAGCTGTTAGTCTAGCAGAAACTGCCAGGTTTGCGAAGACCTTGCGATGGACCCAGAACATCAGTAGAAGTAAAGGGCCCTGGGGGAAGAGCAGACCTTACCTCAAGTCAGACCGAAAGGAGAGCAAAGGGGGAAGCGGGGAGGAAGAAGAGTTAAAGTGAGAAGAGAACAGCTAAAAAGTCTAACTCTGAGCCAAGGAGATCAGCTGGAGAGCTGCTTGTTTGTGCAGGGCGATAGCTGAGCTGGATTAGGGCTGGACTGAAGCAAATGTGAGGCAGGAGAGTATGGAAGGATCTGGTCGGATTGGGAGAGAAAGGGGTTGAATACAGAGATGTATAAAGTGAGAAGGTAGTACAGAACATAAACTTCAGAAACTAAGACAAATATTCTTAGAAATGGAGTACTAATTGTCATTTTGACTCCTCTCCTTCCTGTGGTGCTTATAACTGCACTAACAGGTTAATACACACTGTTGCCCTGAGTGCGGAGTCTGTGTGCTTTGCATAAAACAGGCTGGGATTTTTTGGGGGAGAGGGGGAGAACTGAGCATGAAGGGCCTCAGAAATTCCAGTCTGAATGATCTACTTCTATTTCTGAGCAGAAAAAACGTATAATCCAGAGTCACTGCAGTCTCCGTCCACCGATGCCCTACAAAACAATGGATGCAGATGAGGAGCTGGTTAAAACCAGGGTGTTTTCAGCGGCTGAGAGACTCCGTCAGTCACTGCAAAACCTGAAGCGACACTGCCCACCACTTCCTACACCCGCTAACCAGTCCCCTCCTGGTCTCCCTTCATTTTTCATCCCGTAATATTCAGATCAAAGCATTCTTGCCATACCGTCCCTTTTCAGAGTATAATGTATAAAGGTTAATAGTTGAAGGTCACCAGCCTCCGTCTCTCACCACCTTGTCTGCTGCCATGCCTGGTAAGAGCACACGTCGCAGCTGGCGCGGGGCCGGGGCGCAGCCTCCCGCTCGCCCGGCGAGCAGATGCGCCGGGCTCGGTGCCGCCATCGGGGTGCACCTGTTGGCTTGCCACCATCTGCTAGCCAAAATGGTAAAAAGCCACACCCAGCGCCGGCCGGCTGGGGAGAGCTTAATCTCTTCCCCACAGGCTTCAAAACGGCGGCCACGGCACAGGCCGCACAAAGGGGCGCCCGGCACATGACAAGAAAGGGCTCTTTAAATACATCTAGAGAGCTATTACCTGACAAGAAAGCGTCGTATAAACTGCCCTTTTTTTTTTAAGAAAGAAAGGTATTAGGTTAACATGGATACTAATATTAAGTAAATTAAGCCACGGTGGTATTTTTGAAGACTATTTAGCAATGTGAAAGCGTCGTAAAGACGCTGGTGCTGGTCCTTGCTAATGGGGATGGCTTGTAAGCTGCATAGCTTGAATGCTTGCTTTGGAAACTAGAGGCTCAGTTCAGCACACGCCACAGCCGTTTCCTATAAAGAATTACCTAACCTGCTGGTGTGAGCCCCAGCAGCCAGTGTCAGCACTCTCCAAAAAATACATGCCATGTGAAACCCGTCACCAAAGCACATAAAAATGCCTTTATTATCAAATTTATAAGAAAGCAAGAAATACATGAAACACAGACAGGATTATGCAAAAAATAAAGGTTATTTCAGAAACTTCCCATTCCAATCTCTAAGTTAACCACAACGAAATACTGTAGAAACTAGGATGTGTAATTGCATGACCTATTCAGGCTCTGTTTTAGTGTTCATTTTCAACGTATTTTCTAGCATTCAGTCTAACAGTGAGGGAATAAGACAGATGCAAAGACAACCTGCTAACACTGAACCTTGTCTTGAGCCCTTCTTGTGAAGCACCCTCGGTTTCACGAGGCTGCAGTAGCAGCAGCCTCAACACCTCAACTCTTGGCTTTTTTATCAGGCACGTCTGAGATTTTTCCTAGCATTTCTCCCCATTAAATGTAGAAAGTCATCACCTTACTCTCCCTTAGGCTACCCCCCAGTTTCACAGTAATCTAGGACTTAATTCTGTAATAGCACAAACCCACCGATCTTCCCTGCCGCTAACACATTGGCTCATGCTGCGCTGGACAGGACCACAGCCCTAAATCTGCATAAGTGATGCTGGAAATTGGGTGCAAGGCTGGTTTTCACCCAATCTCTCTGCTTACAGGCAGTATGAAAGCAAGATCCCTGTCTCTGAGACCTTGAGCACAGCTCCTTCGTTACATCAGCACCCTATACTGTTTGTTTGCTTTTTCTGTCCACCTGTGCATTTATGTTGGAGGGCTACACGGGGAGCTCTCTGAGACAGAGACTCATCTTTGTTATGGGTCACTGCGCTACAATGGGACTCCAATTATGTTTTTTTGTCTTCCCAGTCAGGTACATTAACAGAAATATAGCAAATAAAATACTGACAATATCGTGAGAGCTGCTCATCACCCTTAAGCTCTGAAGCTGGGGAGAATTATTTTGCTATGGAATATTTTTCAGGGAAAATACTGGAAGTTTCATAATTCAAAATATATTAATTTAGAATTGATAAAGCAGTGGAGAATGGGGTAATGATCTTACATCCGGAGGGATTAGGACTCTTCTACCTCTAAATTTGCAGAAGCTGTCTGAAGGCAAACATTGAACAGAAATGTATTAAATTACTGTGAGCAATCAAAATTTTTAAAGAAAGTTAAACATTACAATATATAAATAAATTACAAGTTTTCCCTTTAAAATATGCACGAGGTAATTCAGAGCAAATGTTAGAACAAGTCCATCTGCTAAATTAGTTGCAAGGTACTAGTGGCTACTTTTCCATTTACGCTAATCATGAGAAATGTAAAAGGCCAGCTTTATAATTCCGACTGTTCATTTCAAGAGGTTCCAAGAACACTTATGCTAGATGTGTCTGTCTAGCTAATCAGCCAGTTTCTTCTCTCCTTTTAACACTGAAACACAGTTGTAGAACCAGTAGTTCCAACCTTTTCATTTCCCCCACCCGCACTAAAATATATTTCAATGTAAGGAATGTTGGAGGATGATAGAGTTGAATTAACACCCTTAAACTAAGCATATTGCGTTCTCTTAAATCAATGGTTTCACTTCTGCCCTCAAGCAATATGTGATTTGTAAATTTGAGACATGTTACCTTTAGGCAGTAGGCAATCTCTTTAAAAACGCTAAAGTAGGCAACATATGGTGGCACTGTGCAATATGAAATTGTTCTAAAGATACAAGTTTCCAGCCTCAGTGGTACAAGCCCAATTTTAAATAAAACATAGTATCATATGGTTCCTGCTTAAACACTGCAGTAAAAAAACCTAGCTATATGGTCATCCTCTAAACAACAGAGGGAACAGTTTACACACGTATACTTGGAAACCCACTGTCTATAAACATGCAGTCACCCACTACCTTTCAATACATGTAAATACTGAAATATGACAGCTTGCGTATTTGCAGACCCTTGTAAGCTCATGGATTTCTCTCTTTTTATTTTTATTTTTGGTATAATCACACAAACACAACCGTGGGTATTTTTTGTTTTCAGCGCATATGTGTATCTCATAAACCACACATTCTATGTTCACATTTTTCTACCTCTGAGACCAGCTGGGTCACATTAGTCATGTCAAAGCATGTCAAGGACTATAACATGTAATTCAGCCCAATGTTACGGTGAAGGTGAATCTGTTCCATTACCCACGCAGAGAGGGGATACTGGTATTTTAGCTCGGGGACATGACTTTTTACTTAAGTCTGCTCTTATTGTTGAATGCACTTATAAATTCCCAAAGCGTAGCATAACTTCTTATCCATTGGCCACAAGGATAGGAAATAAATTAGAGGAGGAAAATATGTTTTAGTATTAGTCATCAATGATCTGATCTGGTAGCTTAACAATTGATTTGAGAAAGCATAGGACTGGACTTGGAAAAGAGAAATTATCACTGTGCTGGTATGTACACAGCCAGAGCCCAACTTCTATTCCTATTTTTGGTGTTACAAAAACTTTACAATTAATTTGGTCTGTAATTTAACCTTGCATATGTTGTACTTCACTATTCCTGTCTGGAAAAGATAGAACTCTTCCTCATGAATAATTTTCTGGTAAATCAGGGATAAAGACATTTATATGAAGGCTTTGTATGCTTCTGTCTTTGCTCTGCAGCCGTTGTGTATTCTCCTTCCCACAGGTGGACTTCAGTAAGAGGAGTCTGAATGTTCTGCCCGCTGACAGCTCTAATCAGTCATTAATTATAAGGGCCTCTTACCTTGATCAGGTTGTCTCTTGAGCTCAGACTCCTTCAGTGGTTTTATATAGTGGTCTATGGTAGTGGGGGCAGCTGGACTGCGTGTTGGTAAGAAAGCAATGAAAGAGGAATTTTACAGGTTGCGTGCTGCACTATTGACAGTGCCAAATTCATCAGTTGTCCTCAGCCATAGACACTGGAAAAGAGAGTAGTGCTATCCTCCTTTGGGAAGCATGGAATTGGATTAATCAAGACCGCTTAGTGGATGCATCAGCTTATTCCTGTGGCAAACGTATTCTTTACAGACAGATGACCTCTAGGCTAGTCCTTTGAAACTGGATATTTAAAGGTGTTTAGACATCTAATACTCATTGACTTCAATGAATTTAGACACATCTCTTTAAAATTCTGACTCTTATCCATGTGACTATAAAAGGGTTAGGGCATGGCTTGCTCTTGTTCAGTCCCCATCCCCACTTGATCATCTTCCTCAGGGATTCAGCAATGAAAAATCATGGATAAGAACAACGAAAAGTCACAGATGAGCTAGAAGTGTTTTGTTAATTCTGGGAGGGTTTCTTTTTTTCCTGGTGAAAGTCTCCTGAATTCTGCGCTGTTGGGTATTTTTCAGTGACCCGAAGACATCAGAACATCACTGCATGTTGGCGTGCATCTTCTGCTGCAGTGAGGGCCTCCTGGGGCAGACCAGTGACATGGTGCCCTCATCTTGTCTAGATCGTGGTGCCACTTAGGATAATTAGCTAGGGCAATTACACCAATTTGTGATTGGCATGTGACCTGGCAGTAAAATAAATATATTATTTAAACTTCTTTTGTTGGGCACCATCTATATTCAAATCACCTTCATACATGCCTTGATGAGTAAAGCAACCCCGTTCTTTGTAGATTTTAAGTCAAGCATAAAAAGCAAAACTATCTTTTCTGTGAGTTTCTCCACTGTGCGTCTTCCCCATTTTGAAATCTTGAAACAAGATTTATTTGAGTTAGTGTGCTCTATAACGGGTAAGCTTATTACAAGCATTCCTAACCAGGGTTTTTCATCTGCTGCTTCTACCTACTTCTGCATCTCACTTGTTGTTTAAGTATATTGTGTAATTGTTGTATCTGTGACTTCTAACTGGATTTTTGGAAAGACAGATGGGCTCCTTCTTTTGCACAACTAGGTATAGCTGTGCTGAAGTGTAATGAGCTGGGAGCTTTTACAGGAGATATTGATCTTACTCCTGCTTTTATTTTACTTATTATGGCATTAATTGTCTCAGGGTTGTTTGCATGAGAAACAGAAGAATGAGATTACACGTGGCCTACAGTCAAAGTAATGATGCCAGGTAAATATTTTGTCACTACTATTAATAATGGCAATTATGGAGTCCCCTTCACTTCAGCAGAAATAAACACATGTAAGTCCTTACAAAAGATTCATTGCAACTTGAAAAATTCAAGACCAAGAGCAAGCCAGACCTCATATTGTAGATGAGTCAGGAAACAACAACATGATATGACTTTTCTCCATGGTTTTGTATCAACATTAAAATGCTTCTGTTCATGGGATGTATTAAAAAGTTGTATAGTTTGACAAACAGACAAATATATGGCAATCAAAGGAGCAGCTCTATGATCCTTACTAAAACTGGACAGTTTCTTACTCTACTTCGACTTCTGATTTTTCTTTCCAAATAATGTCTTTTTATAGCCCCTGGTAACATGTTCAGTGATAAAAAAGAGCCAAGTTTCAGTTTTAGCTTACAGGGCCCTTTTTGCAAGAGTTGAAATCGAAAAGGAGTTTTTGCTAACTTACAAAGGTTGGACTGTAACTAGGTTCATTTTTCAATTAATTAGTCATTCACCCCACACAGCCAATCTAGTATTTGGGTACATATCTTTGGAAAAGTTCCCAAAAGCTGCACACAGTTACCACGGTTACACCCAGAAGTGTATCAAGTCTACCTGGAAATGACCAACCACATATTTAGCTGGCCACCTGCACATACAAATGCTGTGACCTGTGAATACAATGAATTATAATGATGTACAAACCCTATATTTGCTGTGAATAAAATTAAATGAAAGGATGCATGCAGGGTTGCAAAAATCCTGGTAATATGGTCAGACAGAGTACAGTCCTCCTCCTGCTCCTGCCCCCTTCTGCTCCCACCCATAAAACTGAGGAAGAACTAGTTAGCTATTGGATTGTGCTACCAAGTTAAGTGAGATGTTTGAATAGATTCTCAAAACTTCAGAGCAGGTTTGCCTGTACTTGCATTTTCACAACAGGATCAGGTAGTATTTGCGGTATTTCTTGGCAGCGGCTAAGAATCAGGCGAAACGTGACAATTTTGATTAAATTTTATCAGAGGTCCAGGACTGTTCAAATGGAAAAATCAAACAAAAGTGAAATCTTTTTAATATTGCAATAGATATATACAAAATTTGTATGTACTTTTATGACAGAAATACTTTTCAGTACAGAAAACGTTCCTATTCCTGTAGAGAACTGCCCCAAACCTCCAAGGGAGGCATGTCTCTTGGTGGAGAATACACTGCTAAGAATAGGTGGTAGATTTGGCAAGTCTCTCCTTTTTGTCTCTGCCTAGCACAAACAGGATCCCACATGTGAGCTGTATTTCAGGCCTCTCATAAATACAGAGCAGAGGAAATGTTCTCATGAACCCCTGCAAAGAGAAGCAATCAAACTTCACCTCCAAGTTGTAAAACAGTATCATATGCTTCAGGTACTATGATGTATTCCTATTTGCAAATGTCCTTGTGCTGTCTGGATTTCATAAATCAGATCTCAGGACAATAGAAAATTGACATAGAAGGAGCCTGATAAACTGTCCAGTTCACCTCATTTCCACTGCCGCATGTTTTCAGCTGTTTTGTCAGCCCTTGTTTCAAATAGGCCAAGTGGTGAGGCTTCCATAATATCCCTTACAATTTTATTCCATTGTTTGATACACCCCATTGTCTGGGAATTTCCTTTTCTTGTACACCTTGAAGTTCCTCTGCTTTAATTTCATCCAGTCGTTTCTTGCAATATCCCCTCTGTACCAGGCACAAATATTTAATCTTTCACTTGAGGTTTGAATCATTTCAACAACAGTCAAAAGGAATTGAGCACTTGCATGGATAACAGAAATCTCTAGAATCATTATAGCTAGCGACAATGTGGATTTTGGAAAGGAGACAAAACCCTTGTTTGAGAATTTTGACCACCCTTTTACTACCAGAGATTATAAAGGGACCTTCTTGAGTGCAGACTGGGTCTTGTCTGACTGCTTTGATGTTCTTCAGCTCTCCTTGTTCCCAGCACCTGCTATAGGCCACCCCCTGAGACGGAGTACTTGGAGTATTCTGTGATTTCGGGGTCCACAAGGACTTCAAAGCCTGCTCCTGTCTGATAATTCCCACATTCTTATGACAGAGAAATGGGAATTTCCCAGCAGTGGGAAATAAGTTTTTCAATGACCACCAGTAACCCTTAATTGTTGTGGCTGGATTCACAGAGAAGAAGGGAGGGAAAAGCGTTTAAAAGATATTCTATCTTTCTTTAATCATTTACCCCACTCTTAGCCACATGAATATTTACTACTATTCATGTCTGTTCTTAAAGGTCTGCACTAACATCATACCTTCAATCTAGTGTCAGCTGAAGCCAGAAGCTTCACATGTGCTTGCTTGCTACTCTGAGCACTAGAAACTTGTGGTGTCTTACCACACTTGAAATTCTTCCCCACTCTCCACAGTCCCTAATAATATCCTGGACATGTACCTTCATCTATATTCATGAGAGTGCAGATGCAGCCAAATTAGTGGCAGCAAAGCACATTTTACACTGCAGAAAATACAATCTGTCTTCTTTTTGATTTTTTTATAAAAAAAAAGTTTTATTTAAAAAAAAATCAGACAGTAAGATTTAAATTCAGCACCACCCGTTGCAAGAGTCTGTTTAAAAATGCACAGCTGGCTTGATGATGAGTGACAAATCAAAAGTCAGACTGAAACTTCCCAATCATCTGAGCCCTTGCCACCCGATTAGCAGAAGAAAAACAGGGCAGATGGAGGGAGACGCAGCAGTTCGGAGGGAACAGATGGCCACTACGAACTTGATATATGAAATTAATAACACTTTCTCAAATACAATTAGTAGCAGGAATACATTACCTGAATTTTCATAACTGTGAGCAAGCTGACATTAAATGAGGTTTTTCAGATTAACAGTCAATATAGCATTGATATTTGGAGAGAAATAAAAAATTATATGGAAAGTAATAAGGACCTTTCTGCTTTTTGTGCTATAACTGATTATGGGTGCCCAGCTGTACAAAGCCTGCATGATTCTATAGTTTGAAACTCCCCAGATATGTGCTTTTATGATTAACTCATTTATTTCTTAAACCAAAGACAGGTGCCGCGAGGTTTCACACAGATTCTGACTGCGTCGTGAGAATCCACATTACGGTGAAAGCTTCTTCTGTCCTTATGGCCAAAGGCTGGAATATAACTTTTGGTAATGAAGACTGGTTTTGGAAATCTAAACCAAGATGTCTTAATGTGCCCTGACTATCCGTGTTTCAACACCTTCTGAAAATCAGTTCCATTTAATTTGTCTTTAATTGGGCATCCAAAATAATTAGCCTGCTTTGAGAATGCTGATTCCTGCTTTTATAGATATTGTGTACAGAAGGGACAGGATTCAGAACAAGAACAAGGAAAAATATGTAACACATTTCAAAGCCCGGCTCATGGCTTGGGAAGAAACAACTTTACAACACTGCACATAAGCCAGCTCAGTGGATTGCACTGACATACTCCGCCTGGGTGGGTGGATGACAAGGATCGTGCTTGGTTCCCTACAAGCCCTGGCATACCTAGAAGGATGATTTAGTAGGTGTTTCTTTAATCACATCTAATGCCACTTTTTCATAAACCTGTGGTGGCAGCGTCAGCTGAGAGGTCATTTTCTCAGCTAAGAAGAAAATGTTACAAAGAGAATTAATAAAAACAAATACTAACTCTCTTAAGGCAACAGAAGTAAAAATTTTTGTCTTCAAGCTAAAATTGGCTTTTCCGGAGTGTGTGCACACATGTACATACACACACTAAAGAAAACATTTTCCTTTTCTTCATGAGCAATTTTTTACTACAATGCAACAACTGTCATCGGAGAACCTTAAATTTCAGGTTGGATCCTGCTGTCATTTATATTCATTTATCAAGCTGAAGTTCAAAGGTATAAAAAGGACATTCTGGAAAAGCCAAGATGGGATTGGAAGTGCAAGAGTTACTGTAGAAACATTTTCCTGAGTTGGTCTGAAATAAACGATGTCATTTGTAGTCTACAGGAATTAAACAGTTTGTTCTGCGTAGAACTCTCTTGAAAGGCCTAAGGGAACCTTTTAATCCTTTGCTACCTGATACCTGGGATGATAAAGAAATGTAGTTCAGTTTCTTCCTTTCAGTGTCACACAATAGTCCCTTTTTTCTCCCTTTGCTCTCTGTTTTGTTATTTTCTTTATTGTCGTTTCCCCAGCCATAGCCGACAGATGTAAATGTAATTTGTTTATGAATCACAGCACATATTTATGTGAATATACCATATGAATATGCTTGCAGTATGATTTCAGCTGGGTGAATACTGCAAAAGATGATTTGCAAACACTGCTATGAATAAAGGGCATGATACAAAGCTCATTGCGATCCATAGGATGACTCCTCTTGGCTTCCAGAAGTCTGGCTCAAGCTCCAAGCCAAGACTTTCCATTCAAAGGAATTCTTGCTCTCCAGTGGTCTGTTGTTCATGAGTGTTTATCCAGGCAGAACTTTGTTCGTGCAAATACTGGGGAGAAGCTTCTACTTGGGGTAATGCACATTCCTGCACAAATACATGATTTTTTTCTATGACTACATATGGTCATATGGAAGTGTTATCAACACAAGAATCTATGAGTAATCACTATTAATAATGGATACAGCAACGATCTATGGACTCATAGACACATGCATTTTATCTAGTTCTTCAAACAAAGGTTTTTCTGTCCCAGAGCTGTCAGTCCAAGATTAGGAGGCAGCAGAGCTGCATCTATGGCAAACAGGTAGAGCCTGGCCTCATGCTCCCTGAAGTCAACAGCACATTTCCCACTGACCTCAACAAAGGCAGGATCAAGACTGTTCTCAGCACTGTAACGTACAAAAAATGTTGAAAATAGAAATGAACTTGGGCTTTAGGTTTCAGAGTTTTTAAGTATTTCCTGATTCCTTTAAATTTCAGTTCTGCAAGGTGTCATTTCAATGGACACTGAACTCACGGGACCTTATAGAATTGGGCCACTGCCAAAGGGCATAGCTGTTAATCAGTCTTGTATTCATGGACAATGTCTATTGTCTTTACTCAGATAAGCATGATTTGGCCAGAAGTAACATTTCTCACACCAGACACACAACAATATGATTAGCATCAAACTCTAATGAACAGTAATGAGAAAAAGTGTTCCAACAACAGAATGAAAATGCTTTTTAGTGCAAATGTTAAAGCATCTCTTTTCAGATTCTCACTGCCAAAGTTTAAGTTGCAGAATTTGGTAATGTTTATTCTCCAACTCTAGAAACTCCTTACAACTGCCTTCAGTCTTGTCTTTTTCACTTCCTTGCATGGCAGAAAATATCTGCAGATGACGATACAAACTGGCACCAAACAAAATCTTTCTATGTATTTAAACTTTTGCTGTTCGCTTGACTCAGTGACCCAGCGGTATTGTCCAGAATTGCATTAACCAGTTCCAGGCAGTGGAGACAAAAATTCCTTTCATTCATCAACAGATAAGGAGTTTTGACAACTCCCCCTTGGGAGCAAGAGGGGGAAAAAAAGCAAGAAGAGATTGCAATGTAATAATGCAAAAAGCACAGTCAAAGAGCCAAAGAAAGACTGAAGGAAGCTGTAGGGCTGCCTGGGCAGACAGGGAGACTGCTATCAGAATTGAACAAGAGAAAATCCAGATCCCCCTTCCACTCCTCTACCTGTTTCTTCTCAATGTCACTATCAGTGCACACAGTGATATAAAACAGGTCCAACAAGTATTCCAGTAACTCCTCAGGACCACCAGGGCAAAAACAAAAACATTCAGGGCTTGACACTTAACCAAGGCAACTTGCCAAGCTTATCACATGTGAAAAAGCCTTGTAGAGGAAAATAATCATCTTCATGTTCACAGGGCCTGGGTGTTAACTCTCCAAAGAGTCTCCCGTATTTTCCACTCCTTTGACTATTGCAGCTGAGGGGGTTATTTGCACAGAAATTCAAACATCTGAACAGATTTCTATTAACTACAGAGCATGGGAAGGAGCCAGAGATTTCTCTTTTGCATCACAGCACTGATTAGAGACAGGGCGCTTTCTTGTTACCACAGAGACTTGCGTGGTGAGATGGCCTGAAGCATGTGATCCAGAAATCACTCGAGGAGCTGAGCAGGGGACAGCAGTTCCACTTTCGCACAGCCTTCACAGTTTCAAAATATTTTTTTTTTTGCAGGGGAACATGGTGAGGAAAAAATAAACTTTTCAAAAACGTTATAAAAAATGGCTTCTGTCAACAAGTTGTAGTGACCCCAGACCAGAAATGGGGCCCCCTGCCCAGCTGACTGCCAGTATTTGCTTCATGTCTTTCTCCACCTCTTACGCCTGGAGCCTCCAGGTCCAATGCCAACACATTTGGTATCGACACCTCACTCAAAATGTTCTTTTTGGCTCCTACCCGGGCTTTCCGGGAGGAGGTGGAGGGCTGGTTTTCCACTAGCCGTGAACAAGGAAGACCCAAATTCAAGTTCCTGTTCTGCCACATTCAGGGTATGAAAGATGAGACTGTACTCCTGCATGTAGGACTTTCCCTTTGTTCCCATCTCCTCAAATCACCCAGAGCAGTGGCACAGAGAGCTCTGTCGTAGCTCAGTGTTGCTCCACTATGTTTACCACTAATCGTGAGGGAACAAAGCTTGTTGCTAAGCCTCTTGTAGGAGTAAATCAGGGCAAACTTGAGTTTAGCACCTGATGTTATTTGAAGGTAGCACGCAGTTCATTTGCACCTGAAGATCATAGAATCATAGAATCATAGAATCATTAAGGTTGGAAAAGACCTCTAAGATCATCAAGTCCAACCATCAACTAACACCACCATGACTCCTAAACTAGGCCCTGGAGTGCCACGTCTATACCTTTTTTGAAGGTGAATCATCCTGTGTGATGCTGAAGGCCTCGCATCCTCAGCCTTTAATCACAAGTAATTGTTAGGCATTAATCAATGTTAATTACAAATATCATACACACACATATGCAGCCATTCAAGAAAATATCACTAATTTTAATTAGATGCTTCCAAACATCTTAAAATTGTGGCTTCTTTTCTTCCATTGAACACTACTTTATTTCTCCTCATTAGATTCCTACCACCTGTATCTTAAGTTCCCCTCCAATACAATTCAAAATTCCCCTTGCATTTACTTTCTTTTGAGTGAAGACTTGATTCTCTGAAATACTGCATATGCGCCGAGTACTTGCTGAGTACTCAGCTCTTCACAACTCAGTGACACTCAGCTCCATGGAATATTGGAACTTCTGGTATTTGGGAAATCATGATAATTAGGAAGAAAACTCACAAATACTGTTCAAAGCCACAAGTTTTTTGCACTCCTATCTGCATTTTTGCTGGGCAAGTGAAAGAGGTGAAGGCAAAGACGAGCACAGTGTTTGCATGTTCTCAGAGAAAAACTTCATGAGACTCCTTTCTGAGGGGGTATGGGAGTTGCATACTTTATTTCTACCTGATGCTGGAGGGACATTGAAATATTCATTTAATCAGCATCTAACATCAGCAGATTTCAGAGCATAAACTTTAATTTCTCACTGGAATCAAATGGAAGGACACTGACAGCTACAAATAAAAAGGTTACAGATTCACAAGCTGCCCCTGCTAAAAACATCAAGTTGGTTAAAAATAAATAAATAAAAAGAGAAAGCCTACACGCTTTTTAAAGAGGATATTTATGAGCAATGGGAATGAGAACAAGCATCTGAAGATGAGGATCCAGTAGGATTACTGCTGAAGAAACATGGCTTGGTTACTACACATAAGATCTCTGTTACATTGGTAACATACATTTATGAAACACTGCTCTTTTTCTGCAGGGAAAGACAGCACTAGTTAGGAAACACTTACTTTGACTCTGTTATTTTCCTTACCAATCTGTTAGAGAGACTCCAAATGCAGAGGGCACTGTGATGGCTTTGTAGAGATCACCTTGGTCTCTGCCCCACATCATGTAGCCTCTAAGCTAAAGAGCAACATCTGGAGACCGGAAGAGATACAGAGAAATAGCTGTATTTTTTACATATGTCTTATGCTATGGGTTTGCAATGATGTATTATGTAGGTAAATAAATACCATAGTCTTTAGAGGTAAGTCAACAAACTGAATGAAACTCATGGTTCTGCAGGTGAGAAGCAAAAGGCACTAATTCCTTGCCTGATTGTTTTGTATGAAATCACGGCTTAGTAAGAGAAAGCCTTTTCTTTGTCTTTCAGGAAGAATAAATAATCAGACTGACAGCTTCAAACAGAACTTCCTAACTCTTTCCAGCCGGTAAAAATGTTGCCTTCTGACTGTTGTCCTTTTTGCCTAATTGCTCTTTCTGGGGTTTCTGTGGATGGTGAGTTACCCACTCATGGAGCGCGCCTTTGCCTGGAGCTAGTCTGAGGATCCCTCTTCCGACCTTACGCTTTCTCTCCTTCCCTCTCTGAAGAACTTGCTTTCCTGTGTTCCAGTTTCCTGGCCCATCTGCTCCCCTCCCACACGTGGCAGAGGGCAACAGATGGGTGATAATCATGCGGAAAAAGGCAAATGGAGGCCATGTGGAGGGGAAATGCAGCTCTGTGGCATCGTGCCCTGGCAATACAAAGCCACCACTAGTCATCCACCGCACACACACCGCGAATCCGTCAGTGACAAGTAAGGCGTGTGGCTGGTTGGAGTAGGAACAGTTTGGGATACTGCCAGTGCTGGGTGGCTGGTTTCCACTGGTAAACATTGTCATTTATGGTACAACACTCCTCAGGAGTAAGCGAAGCACACCTTGTCCACCTCTTCAAGAAAGGTTCATCCTCCATTTTTATATGAGGGCAGAGATGATATTTCATAGTGTCTCATTTAGTGCTCCTTTAGGACACAGACACAGAGCTAAATGGTGGGGTAAGGTCAGTGAGCTCTGACGTTGGGTGGAAGAAGGCATGCACATGGCAACAAGTGACATGTTTGCACAGGTTTGAATCCTATAGGTTTGACCTGGAGTGCACAGCAGCTCATGTGCTTCTGACGACACCTTGCTAGGACATGTAAAGTCATGGGCAGGAGATGACAGAAGAGACGGACTTGATGGTGTCAGTCAGTCACAGGACGACTATGAGCTGACAAGATGATACTGAAGAAAAACAACAACAAAAAAGAGGCAAATGTGGTATGAGGACATTATCATGTTTTCAGCAGGGGAAGTGTTAATGCATATATATGGGAAAGATCTCCCCAGTAAGTTAGTGCATGGCTACCTCAAAAGGTAGATAAAAAGAGTACAGAGAAGACTTGCTCATATGGTCCATTGGTGGCTTGCAACACAAAGGCCTTGGACTTGATAGCCTTAAGGTTTCTTTCCAGTGGAACATAACTCACATCTCTAGGAAATACATGCAAAATCAACTACTCTTGTTCGTGAAAAGTAACTTTCCCAAATAAATGAAGGCTAGCTAAGTTACAGCTCCGTCAATCAAACGAACAGTATTAAACTTTTTAAAATGTTTGAGTTGCTTACATAGCTGTACAACCTTACACTAGGTCCAGAAATACTAACAGGTGACCCCTAATATTGTGCACAAATTTCTTTAACGAGTGTCATTTTCCTACTATTTTTTAACTTTGAAATGGTATGTAGTATATACCATTTGTTAGCCAGTAAGTTGGAATACAATATACAGATGGGGTAAATATGTTGTGCAGTTGTACATGCTGTATTACCATATGTTTGAAAAGCCAAATGAACAGAGAAGTTTAGATCTGCTCCCTTCCAGCCCTGAAACATTCAGGGGATAATGTAAATACTGCTAGATCAGATAGGCAATATCATCTGGAAAACTGCAAATAAAAACTCTTGACTGTTAGGACAGTGCATACAACCTCCAAAACTACCCTTGTTCTTAAACAGTATTTTTACTATCCTTTTTTATTATCCTATGGACCAGAACTTGTTCATATTTCTACCTTATACATACATATACACTGTATTCAAAGGGTTCATTTTTCCATTGCTTCTTCCCACATGCTTTCTCATACTTACCCTTCAGTTACCAATCTCTTAATACGAGGATTTGAGCAATAAAGGAGACATTTCCAGAGGATCTCAGGAATATGGCATAAAAATGATGCCCTCCAAGGTCTTGGATCTACAGCACATAAGTAATACTATGGTGTCCCAGACAGTTTCTGCCTGGAGTAAGATGCTCTGAAGTGAAGTTGTGAAATAGAAATTATATAAAATCAGCTAATAGAAGGAAAATACACAGAGGCTAATGGCAATTGATTACACGATTTGTTATGACATAATTACCAGCTAGTCTGAAAGATCTGCTTGTTCCATAAGGCCATTTTATAATAACCAATACCAACAGGCTTTTACCACTGCCATGTGCAGAATCAAAACAAGGATGAGCAGTACCAATCTAGAATGTTTTTGGTGGTTTGACAAGGTAAAACCAATTTTATTTTTGCTATCCAGTTTCCTTGTCAGTCATTTTTTGTCCAAAAAGTAAACCTTTTGCATTCAAGATTATTTTCCAAGAATAACAGCTTCAGATGTTTAGTTTGGCTGGAACTAAATTAGAAATGTTGGCCACGTGTAGAAAGAAAAATAAGACATTCTTGCAGATGGAAGTTCTGAGCTACGATGTGGTGTTCTAAAAAAAAAAACTTTTTGGGTGCAAAGAATGAAGTAGGTAAAATACAGACACAAAAAAAATTCTTTGTGGACATTTTTGAGTGCAGGGTAGATGAAACGGAATAAAAATCTATAAATGTTCTCATCTCCGGTTTCAAAATAAATAGTGAAAGCATCATATCTTGAATGCCGCAGAAATGTACAGGACACTATTGATTACCCTAAAAGGAACAGTCTTGCGTTAGCAAAGAGATGGATGAGATACTTTATATGCTCTTGAAGATGAGTGTCCTATAAAACTGGAAATTTGCAGTGTGTATATGGTAGTTCTCATATACAAAATGGTCTTTCAGCAAATGAATTATGATGTGTCAAAATGACTCATAGGGACTTTGCTACAGAGCAGCGTATTTGAGAAAATTGCTGCCACAGAGTAAATATTTGTGTTTTGTTGATTAAAAGAAACATGGCTGGCCTCTGACTTTGCAAATCTAACGGCAATCTCAGGGTTAATGAATGAAACCAATCCCCCCTTGCTCTCTCCTTGTCTTGCTCTCTCACACACGTACAAATACACACTAAGTTTGCGCAAAAGACCCCACTTGTGGTGATGATTATGAGAAACATCCAAGCAGGTCTACACACCAGTAGTACACAGGTACCAAAGAAATGCACAGAGGATTTCAGAGACTCACTCCCCCAGAAAAAGCATAGCCTAACCAGGAGCAGTAAGGAACACCTTGAGAACTGCACTGCCTTATCACAATTAAAAGTTGTGTATGATAATCAAAAAACGCAAATGAGTGGAAGAGTCGCTGGGGGGAAAATTAATTCCAAAGAGAAAAGCAATCAACAAAACAGAAATGTTCTCAAGCTCTGTAACCCGCAAGTGAGAGGAGAGCAAGGACCTTGGTTTGTGTGTGACCTTATCATCTCTGCTCACAGAAAGATTTTGCTGGAACTCTTGCATGGTCAAGGTTCTTTGGGAGGTGTCTGGGTCCTCTTTTTCTCAGCCAGGCTGGAAATGTCATACTTTACATGATGATTTTGCTTGTTTACCTTCTCCTGATGGGTCACACCACAGAGACCAGCCACGACAGAAGGAAGGGAAGGGTGAAGGAGCAATGGGAAAACCCCCCAGGCTTGCCTTCACTCATCCAACAGATTCAGAGTGATCCTCCAAAGTGCATCCACAAGGGGATCTACAATAGCTGCCAGCCCCCACAAAGCAAGGCCATCCTGGGCACGGCTCTGCCCTTGCGCTTATGGTCCTGTGCAAACAGCCAAGCCAGGCAGGGCTCCTGCAACAACCCTTTTCCACTGTTGTAGCTGCCAGATTTATCACCTTGGGGTGTCCATATTCTGCCACAAAGGGGACTCAATCCCATAGAGGATCATTCCCAGGTCCTCGAACACTTTAGTTGGAAACAGTGTTGGAAACTGAGGATGCCTTTTGCGGCTCCACAGCTTTGGGTAGGGATATCATCCTGCTAGGCAAGGAATTCCCTTGGGGCAAGGGTGTCATTTCCAGCTCTGATTTCTCTGATCCCTTAATGCTGTCCAAGTTCGTTAAAACACCTGAAGAAAATGTTGTACTTCCAGAGGCAATATACAAAGGAGTCTGCCTGCTGAAGCCAGTGAGAAAATAGAGCAGGTGTGTGCTTACAAAAGCAAAAAGAAATCTTACAAAAGGCAAAACAAATTAGAAATAAATACGTGCTTAGAGGAAAAAAACAACACACCTCTTTTCTGAGACACCAGGCTAGAATAAAACCCTCGCAGCCTGATTCAGCCTGGTGGGCATTAATCAAGGTGCTTCCTATTCTGGTTTCTTCTCTTTGCCTCCTCCTGCTCCACCTCCCCATACTTTTCTTTTCTCTTAGAGCAATTCTGTAATAACCATTTACTTTAACTTCCAGAAAAAAGTTTATACAGTGCAGGAAAATTTGATTTGCAAATTCAATCAGTTCTATATCCAGGAAAAATAGATAATAATGATTGTACAGCCAACAGATACCATTGACTTACCGCAGTTATTCCATTCTAATAATGTTGATCTCTTCCCAGATAAAAGGAAAGGTTGGATAATTATATTTTGTTTGCAAGTTTCTCGAGGTTCAGTTTGCAAAGGCCTTAGAGGCAGTTCTCTGTGCCTTACTTGCCCACTGTTTCTGAGATGACATTAGGCAAACTGTCCACATGATGAGATTATGTTGGCTTTCATGTAATTTTCATGCAAAATTCCCAGGAACGCTCCGTGCATTTGATATGCCTAAACTCTAAAAGCCTCATCTTTGGTGACAGAGCAGACTCAAGGTCTTTCAACATTGGCACAGCACAAACTTGAGAAGGGTCGGGGCATTCCTGTCACAGGAAGAACGGTTCAAAGGAGTCGAACTGGGATGGAGACCAGCATCAGAGAGTTGGGCTGCCTGGTCCTTTCTGCTGCCGAGATCACAGCAGGGGCAGCTGACGACTCCGCGAGAAGCCAAAACCGGATGCACCCCAACTCTCACTTCCTTGGCAGCAGCAGGAAACCCGACTGTGAACTTGGCTATGGGACAGTTAAAGATAGATTGCTCTCCTGAACAGGAATGTCCTGGGCATTTTCCTGAATCCATAATGTCATGCAGGCCCACTAGAAGAGACCTAATCTGGAGGTCTAAGGTTTGAATGACGAATGAAAAGTTATATCTAAAAGCACATATAAAACAAAATGAAAAAACCAGTAGCACTGTCCTGGAAATAGTGCTTAACAAACAAAATGTACAGTCTTTATTATGATATAGTGATCTCCATTTGTCTGGAGATATCACTTCTACTCCTACTAATGATGGTTTACATGTTCTTAGAAACATCTATATTTAGTTCTATCGTAGAAAAGAAGTGACACTTAAAATAAAGGAAGTGGAGGAGCATAACTAGCCTAACTGGATTTACTGGAGTGGGATATTACTTTAGTAGGACCGCTACAGAACAAAGCCTTGCCTTTCATATGAAGTGTAAACTCAACTCCTCTGAATGTAGCTTCACAGCCCAGGCTCTGAATTTGTTTCAGTGATTTTGCTTCTGTGTCAAACCCATAAAGATTTTCCAGATTAATTTCAGAAATGAATGAAATCTCCTAGAAACATGGTTAATAAAACTTGATGCTACCTTTATGATTCTCTTAACTGATGAGAAAAGCCTTATTTCTGTTGAATCTCAGCCCTTACTCAACCTTGAACCCAAAATCAAATTCTAGGCAAGTCAGACTGAGCACTTTTTTCTGCTTTGGTTATTGTTGCACAAAAGAGACAGCAAACTATCCAGGAAATCCTACCGTTGAACAGAGAGGAAGAATATGAATAACCATAAAAGCCTCTCAAACCCCTTGTCATTAGCAGATTTAACTCTTGCAAAAGTGTTTCTAAGGGTGTCGGTTTGGTCCATGAGAGGCACTCATGTACATCCTCACCACAGCATGGATGATTTGTACACACAACTCCCACCTCTACTAGTAGGAAAAGTCCACATCACCTCCCTCAGACATACACAAATCAAAGCAGTATACTCCACAGCTTCCCTGCCAAGAGCAGAAGACAATATTCATCTGTGTGCACAGTGTACTTCAGGATTTTTTTTCCTTTTTCCTTTCAGTCCATTCCTCTTTTAAACTTACAAAATAAAAAATAATTATCCCAGGAGAATGTTATGTTTGTGTAATTTTTTCCACTGGATCGATAATTGCTGTATTTCACATGCCCCTTTTAATTACATAATGCCTGAGATTGAAACCCAGCCTCTCTCAAAGAGAAAGTGCTTTAATATCTGGAGTGCTGCTCCTGTAAATTGGCATCTGAAAGATAGGCTAAAAAAGGGGCATAAATACTAACATTCCCATCCGTCCTAACTGACTGCAATGCCAATGAGCTGCACCGACTCTTTACACAGACCTCCCACATTCTTGATAGGATGTTTTCTAGCAGAGTGATCCACAAATATTATCATTCAATGACAATACAGTTTCATCAAGGTACGTCTCAATCCACAGGATACAAGCCCCACACAACAGACGGAAAATTTGGCGCAGTGATGCGCACACTGCGTGTGTTAGTTACTGGTTATTGCAGTGGTCATACCGAGTCCCGTATGGCGTTATATTAACGAATGGCATGCAAGCACCTTCTGTTGAAACATCTGCGACAGGGAAATTTCAGGCATTTTTCCAGATATTTTTTGTGCTCTGGACCAAATTTTCATTAGAGCTATAAAACCTGGCAGGCAGCATTGTTGTGTATGATTTTTTAATAAACTGGGACATGCCTTTGTTAGAGGAGTGAAGAAAAGGGCTCTTTAGAGACTTCTTCCTATTACAAAAAGTTCAGAAAACATATGACAGCTCACCAAACAGTGTCTCCTAACTTTTTTTTTCTGTCTCCTCCAAGTGTAAGATTTCCCGCTTCTTTAGATGTATACAGAGATTTACAGGTTTTGAAATGAAACCAAAAATGTAGATTTTTTTTTTTCATCTCTCAGATTAAATGATTCCAACAGTGGCATTACTTGAGAATGTGTTCAAAGAGAGAGCATGCAGCTAACATAGACTTTTAGCATCTTTTTGATGCCTGCTGCCAGGAATCTAACAAAGGATTTTCACTTACTTAACAGACAAAGTCCCTCGCAAAAAAGAAGAAAGGAAAGCAAATGGGCATGTGCAGATCTGATCTCGTACACAATGCAAGCCTAGCACATAGCATTACTCCTTTTTGTTTCAGAAACACCCCATCGCCTGCTCTCCCTTCTTTGCTACCTTGCAAGACAACAGCCACCAGGCACAAATTGAAGTTCCATTTTGCAATTCTCCCTGCCACACTACGAACACTAATGCAGAGCAAACATGCTTGGCAGTAAATATGTACATTATCATTATGTAAATAGGTACGTTATCATTATAGCAAAATGATGATGTTCTTTGCTAAGTCTATATTTCCTTTCCAAGAATATTATGCAGTTCGAAGTATAATTTCCATTATGCCACTGGGGCTAGAAAAACACTTCAGTTCAACAATAATTAGTATACTGTATATAACAAAATGTTTACCATGGATAAAGATTATGTGCAATCCTAAATCTTTTTAGACAAACAAACAAATGCATTTTCACATGGTAGGGTTCGCCTGAGCAACCAACAGAAGCAGTTTCAGGTTAATATCCATTCCCACATCCAAGGTGAGCATCATATTATGACATTTTACAGCAACAACAGCACGAGCTGAAATAATAACATTTTAAATTGCATGAGGTGAATGATCTACTCTTAGCATGAAGGAGACTTCATTTCTGAACCTTAAATGAACTAGAAATGACTGCATGTCAAAGGCTGTTCGGCAACGTTACGCTGTTTACATAAAGTCCATTGCTGATGCATAGGTAAGTATATCAGCACTGCAAAACTGAAATCCTTAGGTTTTAATAATTCAAAATGTTCTTGTGGTCAAAGAGCAAGGCAAGACCAACTCCTAAGTCAAGCAGCTGCAAGTATACTAAGTACATACCTACATACCTCATGAAATTACCTGCGAATTCTAGATATGTTTGTCCTATAAGACAGAGGTAAAAAAAGTGCTGACTTCTTACAGCAAAAAGAAATGTTGGCATAAGTAAAATTGGATGAAAGTGTTAATTTTTTCACAGCTTTTTCTGAGGTACGTAAATGTAAATATTTGTATCTCATTTTCTCTGAAAAAGTGGATTAATTCTTTAGAAGTATGTAAATGGGTTCAGAATGTCTTCAGTTTCTTCTTTCATTTTCCTTTAATGCTGCTTTGAACTGAAAAATCAATTTCCAGAAAGGAAGATATGCCAATTAGAATGAAAAAAAAAGAAAAAAAGAAACAAAATTAATTTATAAATTATAAAATACACAATGGCCACATTCTCACTCTTCTGCTGCCCACTTCTATCACAGGTTCATGTACCACATTGGAATTGTGAAAATATTATATGAAAATATGCATATGAGTCTCAGCATTCCTCATTATGCACCAGCTCCCTTCAGATAGCCTTTTCTGGGAAGCTCTCATTCAAAGAATAAAAATAAAGGAGTGGGATAGCCTTTGAGCACTCTCACAGAGATCGTGCATGGAAATTCTTCCCTTCCCACACCAATAATTAGATATTTATTCTGCATCTTGAGGCAAACATTGTGCAAACATAGCAAATGACATGCTACTTTTCTCCGGCATTTCTATTCCCTTGTTACTTCAAAACTTACAACGCACTTGTGCTCACCATACACATGTGTAAAGCGTTTCTGCACAGCATGCAACCACACATGCGTCACTGAGTCACCAGTTCGCCTCTCCGTCATCTGAAAAGCAGGCTGCTGATGTTGGGCTGCCCAGTGTCTGAGGGCAGCACATGTCCCTGGCCAGGCAGGACCAGCACGTGTCCTGGCCAGCCAGCTGGACCAACAGCCCCCAGCCAGGTCCTGTCCATGAAGCCAAACCAGTTGGGGGGAAGCAGCAGCAGCAGCAGGGGGGAGCTGCCTGTCTCCCTTTGACATTTGTTTCAATTTTTTTTCAAACTGATCAAACCACAGGAAAGTCTAATTTCTTACTGATCCTCTTCAAACTTCGGCCTCCGCAGCATAGCACGTTACAAAATGAGACTGTGGCTGGTATAGAAGAAATATTTCCTTTTCTTTTAAACCTGTTGCTTAATAGCATCACTGGATTCCCCTCATTCTTCTGTTGTGAGAAACAGTGAACTCCCTATTTACATTCTCTGAAGCATCCATGACTTCATGTACCTCTCTCATATCCTCAAAAAGTTTTTTCTTTTAAGCTGAAAAGTCAGGCTGTTTAGTCTCTTTGCATATGAAAGTCGTACCATACCTATGGATATCTGCTACCCTTGTCTATGGTACCTTTCCTAGTTCTACCACACCTTCTGCACACAGTATAAGACATAATGTAACACTGATTTATACGATAATGCAAGGATGTTTTAGTCATTTTCCACTACCATGTAAGAGCAGGGTAACAAAAAACTCGGATAGCTTCACATAGGCAGTCACAGATTGCACTATGCAAATAATTGACTGGGAGAGTTGCTGGTCAAATGGAAACAAGTAATCCAAAAGCAAAATTTCATGGCTAGTCAACTGGAAGAAAACAAACCCCAAAATAGCTTATTTCCACAAGCAAACAAGCTCGTTCTGAAAAAAGAAATATAATTTATTTCCAGGTGAGATGAAAAACTTTCTTTTATTCTAAAGACTTCAGCAATTTTTAAAGGAAACTTATGTAAAGGTTACCCTAAAGAGCTTACTTTTTTGAAATTTATGGCAAAGCAGGTGGCTGGAGTGAATCATGAAATGAAAGAGTAATAGGAGGAAATAGATATAGGCAGGAGTCAAACTAGACCAGCACTCTCTAGGTTTTCCTCTCTAATCGATGCACCACTATCAAGATATTTGTTATTGTTATTGCTTTGATATAGCCAGCTAGGATATGTACCTGGCAGATTTCCACTGACATTTAGTATTAGGAGTCTGGGTCCGTAAAGCCAGTATTGTGCCACTTGCACAATGTTGTGCTGTTTGAGCTCAGTCCACCTCCTATGCCCATAAGATTTAAAGGTAATACTTGGGCACCAGCAAAATTGTCAAACACAATGTCATCCACAAACACAATGGTATCTGTTGGCCAAGTCTTTCCAAGATGAAGAATGAACAGAGGAGGTACCATAGTGGACCCTAAGAAAACTAAATGGAGCGCAAGGAAGGATCAATTACACAGACTGTAGCTGTAAGATGGACAGTACCTGTCTTAGGTTTGCAGCTTCTCATCTCTCCCATGTGAAAAATGCAGCTGCCATAAGAGCTTGCCGCAGAAGGTTCATGTAGGTACATGCATCCTGTAGCTGTCTACTGGAACACTAGCATAATGTACCCAAGCCAAAGCTGAACAAGGTATAGACCAAAGCTTTTAATGGTGGGAATGACCAACCCTTGAAAAATATGTCCATGGAATAAGAGGGCACAGCCATCATTTCAAAGCTTTAAACATTATGGAGTTGGTACTATTGTTTCTCCAGCTGGTGACATTTTCTCAAGCGTATGCCTGGCAAAGGTCTCTCTCTTCTGTTCAGTTCTCAGGTAGGTCCAGAATTCTCTTGAAGAAAGGATTTTAGGGACTGTGAAAACTTTGCAGCTGAAGAGTCAGACACATTCCAGTAGCGGGGAGGAAGATGGAGGGTTTCTTTCTGCTCTTCATGGACCTTACATCAGCCTTGGCTACCTGCCCTGGAGCTGGCAGGAGCTGCTGTAAAACCAACTTTCCAAAAGCTGGTGAGGCATCGAAGAGGAGTGTCATGGTGGGGCTGTGCTTCGTTGAAGGTCAGATGTCTGGGTTACAATACATCATCATTAACTGTTTAAAAGAACAGCACAGAAAATGGAGTGTAGGGAATATTGATATTGATATCTGTATTTTGCATGCCACTTTCCGAAAAGAAGAAAACATGCATTCCTCTCCCACCGAATACAGGCAGCCCTGCAGATTGATTTTGGTCCATGCCATGAAGTTAATGCTCAGCTTGATCTGCACTGACATGAAAATACCATCTGTGTAACCCCGGCTTGCCTTGCTGGGAGAAGAGAAGATACAGGACTTAGCAGCTGGTCTCAGCTACTCTGGGAAAAGAGTTCGTCTCCAGACCAAGTTTGGATCCAGCCATATCTGGCAAAAGTATCATAAGTATACCACATGCATACTCCAGAGAAATCTTAGGAAGCTTAGTGGAAGTTCTGTTCATATGTTGAGGCTGTTACATGAAAAGCATCAGGAAAAGCATAAACTGTTTCTATTTCAAAATTGTACAAGGAAATAAGTATATGCTATAATAACTTCACAGGACTGTCATGAGTTGCTCAAGTATTTCTAAATCAACATAAATAGTTCAAATGAAGAACTGTTCTTTCTCTTTGGTTAATATCTGAGTAATAGTTTTCACCCCTAAGATGTGTAACAGAAAGCTGACTTCTTTTTTGGTAAGCAGGACATAATACTGAATCTTGCTGTAAGCATGCAAGCACAATAATCTGTTTTGTGTATTACACAAAGGAAGGACTAGGCTGAATCTCCCTAACTTTCTGACAGCAAGAAAGCAAGTTCGAAACAATGCTTGTCCCAACAGGAACAAACTTCCCCTATCAGGTCCTTTCCTGATATGCCAAAGAAAAAGGGGTTTTTTTCCCCTTAAAAATGAGCATATATTCTGTTTATTTAAAAATAAATTGAGCTCAGTAAATTGATGCAATCTTTTATAACATAAAAGATTTTTTAAAATAAAAAATTTATAATCAGTGTGGTGGATTGCTCTACCAAGACAGCATTCACTGGAGGGGAATACAGGTAATTATAAAGCCACAGGGCCATATTCACCCCAGCTAAAATCAACATGCAACTGCTCTTCTGTGCTCCAGCGAGATCCACACTCCCTAAATTGCATGGCAACTCTCTTGAAGTTTAAGAGCAGGAGTGGAGCAATTAGAGACCACTTGCACAAAAGCATCCCTTCAGCTTCTTGGAGCGCCTGCTCCATGTTGCACAGCCTGCGCTGGCTCTGCGGGCGCGTGTCGAGGTGCTCTGGTTGGCGGGGGCTGGCTCTGCCTCCCTCTGCCTGCGCGCACGCGGCTGCTGGGAGATTGCGAGGTGACATGGTCAGCCTGATGAAGTATACAAAAGCTTTTGGCACTGCATATCTGCAATATCATGGACAGTCAAGGAGGCGCCTGTTATAAAAATACACAGTGAAACACAACTGGAGGACTGCTCTTTCTCAAAGGCTAACGTAATGCATTCCTTCTGTTTAGGCTCATTTTCCAGCCTTTCACATTCTTTGTGAACAAGAGTTATAAAACAAGCCTGATGCAGGCCAATTATTTTTACTTTGAAGGCCATTAATCAAGATTGACTAAGAAAATGAAGACAGCTAAGCAAAATTTCATATGTGACTAGAGTGAGATTAAAATAAAACCAGATGGGGATGGACAGAGACATTAAGCTGCTTTCTCTCCCCCTTCCCTCCCCTTTTTTTCTTTTTTTGACTCATGTAATAAATGTCTTTTACAAATTACAGCACTCTTATTTTCTTACAGTAAATCAAATTGGGTCATAATGTACAAGTGGTCTCATTGCTGAAATGTCAAAAATAGAACCCGCCTTGTTCTTCCAAAGTAATTCCTCAAATCTAAACCAGCAGTGTGGCCTGACAGTCTATAAACCATCTACCTGGATGCAGATCTCTTTTAAGGTAACTGTCTGTTGCTGATAGATGTATTTCGCAAGTGCCCAACGTGAGCCATACGTTGATCTATAGCATGCAGTCATTTGCAGGAGCCTGAATTTGCAGGTCTTATACATATTGCATTTCTACAAAATTCAGCGAATTTATGGAAGTAGGACTTTTTCTAAAGATCAAACAACTTTGAGTCAACGCCAAACCGTAAACCTATAAAAATTCTGAAAAAGCTTGCATAATTTTCACAAAAAACCATTTTCATTGGTTAGATGAAAACCACCATACACACTGTGGAGCTTATTTAGAGCTTTCAGGACGTACCAAGGAAAACAAGAATCAGAAGGACAGGTAAAGATACAGAATGATGGTCACATATCAGGAGGACTTTTTGATAAAGTGACTACTGCAAATTATCTTAATTAAGAAGACGAAACAGTCATGTATATATTATTGCCCTTTTACCAAAAAACCTATTGGATAAAATGAAGGAAAAAGTGTTCCAAATAAGTTTAGACATAATTCAAAACAAGTCCTGCTTTGGAATCAAATTTTGAAGATGTATATACTGGTAGGTATCCTCACTCATATCAGTCCTGACCTTTCCGGAAGCATATTTGATTAAACACCACTACCTCACTGCCAAGGAAAACAAAAAAAAAGAAAAAAGAGTAGTTAGTTAATCAGTATCCCATTTGGAGGATCTGAGACCTCTTAACTTTGCAGAGAAGTTAGCTGGTACAATCCAACACAAGAACTACATCCCCAAATTCTACTGTGCTTGAAATGTTAATTGGGTCTGAGATCTGGCCCTACCCCTGTGAGAACATCTTATTTTGAGGAAGGGAAGGTCATGCACATGTAGCTTGAGATTTTGTAAACTCTGTGAATGAATGTTTCAGTTCCCAGATCCTTTTCTGCATCACCTGCACTAATTCATTTAAATCCATAACTTTCTTCTACTCATTGATTATAACGTTGTAGAAATAGGCCTGGAAGGCATCTCAAGGGATCATTTAGGCCATCCCCTCCACCAAGTCAGGATCAGCTGTTCCTAAATTATTCTTGACAGATGTTTGTCCAACCTGTTTATCAACCCTTGTATGGTGGAGTTTGTACAGGCTTCCTAGCCAATCAATTCTGTTACTATCACAGAAAACATTTCCTAGTGTCTACCCTTAATCTCTTTTCCTGAAAGTTAAACCCACTACTTCTTTTGGACATGTACAACAGTTTCTTACTTTCCTCTTTGCAGCTACCTTTTAAACTTTTGAAAACTTATCATACATCCCTTCAGTTTGCTTCTCTCTAGACTAAACAACCTCACTGCCTTCAGTCTTTCTGCACAGGTCATGTTTTCCAGGACCCTCGATCGCTCTTGCTCCTCTCTTTGGACTCTTTCCAACTGATTCACATCTTTCTTGAAATGCAGTGCCCCAAACTGGACCCAGTGCTCCAGCTGTGGTGAGAAAGCAGAAGGACTATTTCATGTTTCTTACATATGCCAACATTGTTTATACAACCCAGTACGATGTTTGCTTTTTTGGCAACAGCCTGACCTTCCTGACACATGTTCGTTTTGTGTTCGCTCTGGCCCCCAGCTCCTTTGCTGAAGAATGGCTGCTTTGCCATCCACCCCGCTGCCTTGCAGCCCACATCTCAGCCCTGAGCATACCACCTTGCGCTCCGCACTGAGTTGCACTCTCTTCGCTTTAGGCCATTTCGCCAGTTTGTCAAGATCATTCTGAATTCTCGTCCTCCAAAGTCTTTGCAGTCCCTCCTGGCTTGGTATCATCTGCAGGTTTAATATCTTACCATCTAGGATTTTAATTAAACTAATTAATAACACTGGCCCCAAGAAAGATCTTGAAGAATCCATCCTTCTGGTCAGACAGTGAACCTGTGATAACTATTGTTTCTGTACAGTTTCCCAAGCAGTTACATTCTGGCAATGTATCCTTCACTTATTTTTGTTGAATACCATGTCAGACAGTGTCAAAAACCTTACTAAATTCAAGATGTATGACACCTACTTCTTTGCTTTATCCAGAAAGCCTATTAACCTTAATTTACTTCTGTAGTGGGTTATCTGGCATGTTTTGTTCACTTCCACTCAGTTATTTTTTGCTCTGCTGTTTTGTAGATGCTCACAGAAGTCTGTTGGATGTTTGTATTTTTTCTGCGGAGGAAGTGAATCTCACTGACTTTTAATTCCGTGACGCCACCTTTCTTTCTTTATTTTTAAAAGTCAGTGAATTATCATACAATGTTTTTTTTCTTTTTCCCCTTTTTTTTTTTTTAATATAATGCTGGAGTTTACGTTTTTAGGAGTAGCAGAATATTTCAAAATAACAGCTAGCCTGCTCCATATAGTTTTGAAGACCATATTCCCCTTGTGTTATATCTTTCTATATTAGGATCCAGTTCTTTCCTCCTTGGGTCTCTTGTCACAGTATATTTGTTTATCACTTTCCTCATGGTACTTGTTCCACCCCAGCCTATTTTCTCCTTCAGTTCTCTTTTGCTGTCCCTTTTCTGAGTCTGATAAGTGGAAGAGTAGTTCAGCAACATTCAAGTGCAATTTAAGCTTTTGAACCCAAGGTATTTGAGGTGCTTTAGTATAAAGGTTAATTCACCCAATTCCTGCTTTTCACATTCAAATATCTTTATGAACAGTAGATCACACAGTTGTCTCTGAGGGGAAAACTGCTTAGGAGCATAAAGAAGCTGTGCACTCTGCCTTGTCTTTTCTCAGATCAAAGAGATTTGAGTGCTGCTGATAGTAGCTTTCAAGAGATGTTACTGGTGGGGAAATTCAGTAGCCATCTTCCCGGATGCTTGTTTATCTATCTCACTCACATTCCCTTTCCTTAATTTAGCTAAGCATATACCTAGGTCAATCTTCCATTTTCTATTGCCCTTGGTAATGCCTTTACTCGCCTCATTTCCCATGCCTCACTTGGAGAGGAATAAAAACGCAGATGTATTGTTATTACAGTGTAGAGAGATGAATGAAACAAAAACCAGGGACCTGTTCTGACCTCCACAAAGCCACAGTGTTTTGGAAGGACAGTGGTTTTGTGGCATTGGATTTTAGATGGTGTCCACCCTGAAAAATTCAAGCAAGTATAATAAAATTTTAAAATAAACTTTCCCATTTGCTTGAAGGTGCTTTGAATGAATACCATTCCTCCGAGCCTGTGACTCTGAATCCCATTATATCTGTTTTATACAGGGCTTTCTGAGAAGCTGAGACTTTCCTGAAACAATAACAGTGCAAGATATCTGAACCCAGGTGCAAAGGAGACACACAGCCTGCCAGGGCTCTGCTTAGCTCACCTCTCAGCATGATCAGAAGATGTGAGCTGGTTCTTCAGCTAAGCCAGTTGCCCACTGCCTTCCAAATCTCTGCTCTCCTGTCTGCCCTTTCAGCTCTCTCTCATGCTGTCAGCCACAAACCACCTTTCCTCATAAGTGCCTTGATAAATAAAGCTGCAAATACAACCTCCCAATGAAGGAAGGTGTTTATCTATTTTTGTAAATAACAGCTGTGTGGAGTTGGGAAATGTCCATTTCCCAGCATTTCAACATATTCCTATGGAAAGCTGCAAGTATTCTTTAGAAAAACCCCTTTTTTAACCTGGTCTGCTTGTTATTTTGATCTGTTACAGACTCTGTTTGATGTTGATGGAAATCCAGTAGATCATTTCTGTCCCCGGTTCTGTTGAACTGGCCTACCAACAGAACAGAGCAAACATCACTTGAACACTGTGGTTAGTACCCTGCTGCTTTTGGGATATCAAAGCAGGACAAACTTTGTTCTCCAGATGAGTATCTGCAGATCCAGCCCAGATACTTCAGGATCTGACTATCACATACCCTTTCAAAACAGGAGAAGGATTCATCCATTTTCTTGCATTCTTCATGAAAGTTCAGCATCCCTCCCCCATTGCTGCACCTGACGCTTAGGTTATCAGAGCACTGGACAGAAGGTGCATAGCCAAGCCTTGCTAAAAACGTTGGTGGTCTGAGGCTTTCCAGGTGCCCTCCAGAATTCAACCTGTTCCCTAGACAGCAACACCTGCCTGTGAACTCTGCACACTGCTCTGCTTCCCTGCTCAGGTGTTTCCTTTGTCACACATACCAGTAATGATCTGCAGATGGGCTGAGCTGCTGGCTAGTTCGTCGTTCCAACGCGTGCCTCAGAGAGGAAAGACTTAATCCAGATGGGATTTAACCTGCAGTGTTGCACAGGCTGTCCATTTGAAATCATCATCCACTAGCAGAGAGTGCAAAACCTTTTTCCACAGCGTGTGGTGAGAGACATTGCCACTTCAACACAGTGGTAAGTAGCTAAAAAAAAAAAAAAATCTCCTGTTCATTAGTATTCACTGACAATTCATGTCAGAACAGCCAGAGCCTCCTGATCCTGCTCTTTTGCATGGTTGTGGCTAAAGAGATTCTCCTGCCTACTCACCAGACACGTTTTATAGCCCAAGCAGTGCAGCTCACTGAGGTGTTTTGGCCAATGTTAATGAAGTGGAATTTATGGCAAAGGTTGAAAGACAGAATAACAAAGCAGGTAATTTGCTCTAAGAAGTGTGGGGGTTGTGGTCTGTTTCCATTCTCAGAGGTAAGGGGAGGGGGGAAAACCTAATGTGTAATACATAAAAGTCCCAAGACTTGAGTTTGGTTCAAAGTGCTGCTTTGAACTTCTTGTACAACCTTGAGCAAGCCACTTACCTATGCCTCTATTTCTCAGTGAGCAGCTGTAGATTAAGATCAGGCATGGTGGCAATGAGTAGCGTGGAAAATCCTGACATGGAAAAACACCTCAAGAGCAAGCTGTGAAGTTATTTCTTAGTAGTTTGGAAGTGGACAGAACATAAGTCTGTATTTCATTTGAAGTGCTTGCATCAGACTGCTGTGAGGGCTTTCCAAAGACCTTCTGTTGAGTCTAGGGTACAGCTTGTTTAGGACACTTGGGAAGCCAGGGAAACTTTCAAACCACAATATGGGTTGCTGCTGGATCCTATATAGAGGCTAAAACGTTAAGACAGATTTTCAACAGCATCCAGGTACGTCTACTTGGGTAGAAATCTGGCTCCAAACGTGTCCTGCTCTGCTTTTCACTCACCATCTACCAGCCTTCCAGCAGATCACCCTGCATCCTCTCTGGGAAAGTCCTGGGCTTCCTCATGAAATGAGCTCTGCTACCTGTGGTCTCACCCGCTCTAAAGGCCACATCATAGCTATGACTTAACCCATGCTTCCAGGGTTTCTTGCCAGCACAGAAGGTAAGCTGAACTGTTGTGGTTTCCTAGGGGGACACATCTAGTAGCCAGGCAGTCCCACCATCAGCTTCCAGTCAGGAATCCAGTCAGCAGTACTTTCAGCACACGTAATATGATTATACCACAACATTCTGGTATAATCACATTACACTTTTTTCTTTTTTTTTTAAGGTATATTTAAATGACATTTTATCTGCTGCTGTTTAAGGCTACCTCAAATCTTCAACTACCCCATCAAGCAGTAACCGTGCTCCTGAGGCACGTTTTGGTGGCCACCCGTACAGAGCAAACATCTCTATTTGCTCCAGTAACACTAACTGAAGAATTGTTTCTAGTTCTTAAGTCTTACCTTGACTCCTTGCCTTGTGTCAAACATGTATTTGCTGACCTTAGCTCCTTATTTCTTCCTGAAGATATTCCACCAGCAGTTGCTGACACCCTTGTTTATGATTACAGCTATTATATTTACCAGATGTCAATGAAGAGATGCATTTGTCTCCTTACTGTATAGATTTGTAGTGAAGAGTTTATTGCAAAGAAAAATGAAGGGTTTTTTCTCCAGTCACTACCTATGTGGAATAAACCCTGAGGGAATTAATTCTGTTCTCTCCTGGATGGATGAATACACATAAAGAAAGAGAAAAAAAGAGGTTTATCTCTTGTGGGGAGGTAACAGTTCACTTTAAGATAGGAGATAGAAAGGATTATGGAATTTTAGAAATAATTTCTTTCTTCCCCTTGGGCTGCCCTCATTTTGCCTATGGCATCATTCCTAGCATATCTAGGCTGCATGGAGAGCTGAAGTGTAATTTGCTGTCATCACAGTCACACAAAGTAATATATGCATGTGCAGTCCTAGTTAGGAAAGGTATGGTCAGATCCTTACCTGGCTACTTTAAATGCCTTTGCCATACAACCTCTCACGCCAAGGAAAATCAATTAGGAATCTCTTTCATGCTGTACCAGACAATGATCCATCCCATGCTAAATTCACTATTTCCACTAAATGGGCATAATGGTGAACACTCCACAGCATGCAGCTCACTTCCAGAGTCTTTGTGCACACACAGTTCAGTTGTCATTCAAATATCTCTGACTTGCAGCACAAACATGCAGCACAGAAAGCACTCTGAAGACTTAGCTGTCTGCTAATCTTACCATTTTACTGAATGCTCTCTCCCTGGCGTGTCCAAGCTTCCCTTTCACATATTCGCGTTTTGTTTTTTTTTTTTCTCACATGTAACTAAACTACAAAAATTATTTATTTGAAAGCCAAATACGTGCAGAACAAAGCGACAGTTTTCAAAGTTTGATGGAGTGCATGGCTGGTATGAGTGCAGTTTGTCCACCAGTATAGTTGAGGCATGCTAACTTCTCTAACCAAAAGCACAGAAAAGAGTGACAGATAGGTGTTAACATCTGATGGCCTGCGGTTCCCCAGCCTGCACGATGCAGTCAAATGTTGCTTACAGCTCCACTGACTGGGAGCAACCCTCAGCACAGATCTGGAGTGAGGTGTGAACTCATGCCTCTGGTCTAGAGTACAGTATTTAAGGCATTTCACTAACACCCCATCCACACCATAAGAATATAAATGAATAATATCAGTCTGAGGAAACAACACTCTTGAATTAAGTCTACTTCATGATCATCACCACCCTAAAAGAACTTTTGCTCTCTTGGACTGTTTCTGAGTAAGAAATTAACCTCTGAGATTAAAGTGAGAAAGTGAACTGCATATGGATATATCAAAAGAACAGGGAAAAGAGCTGGACAAGCATCTGGAAAAAATCAAGTTCACCCCTGCTTAGATTCTTCCAAAACAAGATTCTTAAAGGTTTTATTGGGCACCTGAGAAATGTCTCATAGTCAGGTTTTTCACCTGGTGGAAAATGCTGGAGGTGCCAGTTGCAGAACAGCCATCAAATCTATCACACCTACTTATTTTCTTGTTCTGTAGGCAACGGGTGGACTGATATTTCTAGAGGCCTCTCCTATTTGCCAGAAGTTTCATCCTGTTCTCTGCTTTGTGGCCCCACATTTTCATCAGGACCTGTTTCATCTCTGCAGCACCGACAGCAGCTAAGTCCTCTATGCGAGGCCAGTTATCGACCATCCGGATACCTCAACAGAGTAGGCATCTGTGTTCTAACCCACCACCCCGTGCTCCAGCAGGACTTCAGATACTGGGGAGCTCAGTAGCATACACTGACTGCCTATGAATTTCTGGGGGGAGATGTAGCTGCCAGAATTTAAAAATATTGTGCCTGAGAAACTACTGTGATACTAGTTGAAGCCACTCCTTCATTTCCATCAGGTCTGCAGAGCTCGAGTGTGCTGGCCTTAGCTTAGAAAGTTGCGTCCCGGCCCCCAGCGATTTCCACCTTGGGTGGGAAAATCAGTGCAAGAGTGCTCATCAGTCTTATCAGTTCACCATTAGCCTCAATCCACTTCCCTTTAGCATATGCTGTCCTCATCAAAGATATCTTCACAAATACCAGATCCTGGCTCACAGTTACTCTGCTCATTTTATGCTAGTTTCTGTTGGGCATTGAGGTGTTTTTGTTTTATAATTCAACTGAGACACTTGAAGGCAGACATAAAGAACAGTTTTCAGACAATTGTTCTGGCTTGGCAGCCTCTATTCCCACTGAAGCAAAAGTGAGTTTTACAGATTTCACTGAAGGCACAGCTACACCGAGAACAAATACGTCCAAGCACCTCACTCCAGCTGTCTTGTCTTGTAGGTGAATGTTCTTCCCTTTAAAGAATACGCTTGAGGGGACTAAACATATATGTAGAGAGATTATCTCCTGTGACATCTGTGACATCTAAGATGAATGAATAGTGGGTACTTAAATTGAAATTCAAGAAAGCATTGAATGAGTCAGAGCAATTAATTCGAGGTCTGCCGGACCAGTTAGCCTATGACCCCTTAAACACTCAAAGAGAGGTAGACACAACATTTAAGTTAAATACTTATAATGGCAGTCTTACTACTTCCATTGATTCTAGAGGGAACCAGGATCTGTTTGTCTAGGAAAGAAATCTGAATCAATCATTGTCCTCTGGAAAAGAGACACTGATGTACACAATCCCAAAAGATCCCCTCATCAGTTTGAAAAGTATGTGGATCAAGTTCTCACCTCCTTTACACCCTTGGCAGATGCACTGGGTCCCATGAGATTTTACAGCTATAATAGAATAGAATTTGAAACATTGAGTCATAAAGACCACATCTGCATCTCTTCCCTTCTGCCTTCTCCCTCTTCCACCTTATCCTTGCTTTCTGTTTTGATATATACACATGAAAATTGCATGGGGATTGTTCTGTTCATCCAATTAATTTTAGCATTGCAAATTAAAAAATAAAAAATACAAATTTATATTGCACCAGGAAATGTCTTTTCTTTTCCTATATATTTCCATAAAAGTTTTTTGTTTGTCTGTTAATTTTTTGTAGCTTGGATTTTTTCTTTCTCCAGGAGAGCATGTCCTAGATACAAACTGGTACAACTAACCAAGCAGATCCACAGGCAATCATTTAAGAGAAAATATTTGCCTTATACGTATTCAGTGACAAACCAAAGTGTTCCTGTATAACAGCTACACAATATATATTTCAATAAATCATTTAAGTGTGTATTTATGTGGAGGATCTGAACAGTACTAAGAGTACTTCTCTGATGCATGAATGGATGTCCTAGCCCGGAGAAGAGAGCAATGCTGATTTTGCTAAGTAATATTCTAGTAGACTGGGGTTGCAAGCTTCATCACTCCACATCCTCTCCCAAAGATAGGTAGCTTCAAAGCTACTGAAGGCTTGAGGATGCCCTGTGTGATGCTAGGACACTCCCCACTGACCACAGTCTGTATTTCCTCTTCCCTTTCTCTTTGTGCCAGGGTATCTGGCTGCATCTTCCTAGCCCAATTGCCTGCATTACTATGCCTTCTCATTGTGCTTGGTGGCATGCAAGTGTCCCCTTCCACTCGTGTGCGCCCAGCTCTCCCCACTATTTTTACTGATTATTCTTCTAAGAATTAAGCCATTCTGGATGTCAACACATTCCATAGGTAGGATGGTACAGATATGATATAGATTACGGAAGAGCTATCCAAGCTGAGTGCAGAATGTTGCAGCTGATGACACTTTAAAAATCATTAATAAGCCATGTCTCTTTCAACTACACCCCTTCCACGATCCATTCCAGTCTCATGTTCCTCAGACATCCGATGAACAAGACAGGTTTTATGATTTAACTTTGCTTTTTCAACATTTTTTTAACATCCAAATCCATGACACAGATTTCGCTTCTTTCTGCCAGTCCCTTCTCCATTATTCAACATTAGTTAGAGAGATAAGACTTGTTGACTTAAATGGGTGCAGAGTAGAATATTTAGATTGATGTATAGAGATGTTGCTCGTAAAAGCATGCACAAGGCCTTGACAAAATCATGCAACCTGTTTTCTCCAGGCAGTTTAAATATTTTCCATTTTAGCCAATGACTAGACTTATCCACTATTTTATTCATGAAAACAGTGTCAAAATGAGAAATAAGGGCATTCTGCTTCCTCCCCTAATTTGAAATATCATCTTGAATTGGAAATGAAACAGTTTTTTTAAAAAAAACCTTACATGCCTCAAGAACATGATTTTTTTATGCCGAGACATTTAATTCCCTCCCCCCCTTTCAAACTGTGATTTTTTAGACAAGTGAGCTTTTTTCCAAATGCCCTCAACTCCCATGAAATAGTTCCAAGGCATCCTCTCCAGTTATGTCAATCAGTTTCAGGCAGTCTGCAAAGAGACATGACATTTCATAACAATGACATACCAGCCTGGGAAATGATAGGTGGGAAATAAGCAGTTTTCTCAAAATAATCTCATTCATCTACACAAATTCATATTATGTATAAAACGTTACCTTTCTTCAACTTAACCTGGTTAAATGCAAAAAATATTAAAAAGTGAATTAAAAATTGAAGGGCTTGCTACCTGGGAAAAGATTCAGGTTTCACAAGTAATGAGTGGGAAGAAAAAAATGTCTGATTTCTCTGCTGCTCATGGGTATTTTGATTGAATTTAACACATCTCAAGCTGCCAAAAGCCAATGCTACTCATATGAAGCAGCACTGCTTCTCCAATTAAAAAGTGGAAGCGCAGCTGCTTCCAGGCAAGTGGAAAGGAAAGTTGGCTTGAGTGGCAGCAAAAGAAGAGGAAAAAAAATAAATAGATGTGCTAATTTCTTTATATGAAGTCTTTTATTTGGTTGTTTTTTCAAGCAGTCGGCTGCTGTGGTCATGAGAAGCTATCGGGACACAGGTGGAATGACTTATCATGCGTTACCAAAGGAAACATAAGAAACGTGAACTCCTTCCCTGTCCCCCCCTTACTTTCTTTTTAACATGTTTACCAGCTTGTAGGCTCACTCTTGTTCCCTCTCTCTTCTCCTTTCCTGCTGGGAAAAATTTTATATATTGGACCCTTGGAGTTCACTTCTCAAGAGTCAAAAGATTAACAGAAATTTCTTTTTGAGATACCTCAGGAATAAGACGTGTATATAAGTTGTGCATTCTTCCATGGTGTTTGATCAAAGATGAATATTTTTAAAGGGTGGAATCCAATCCAGCTGGAATACTGGTGTTTTCTCATCCTTACTGTTGAACTGATGTGCAGTCTAG
>WAAD01023778.1:284248-352815 GCA_013389945.1 Fregata magnificens | reverse complement strand
CTGTTGAACTGATGTGCAGTCTAGATCTACTACTAGCTGATCTGTCAATATTGTGCTGCAATTTGTACACAACAAGAGTTGTGAAAAGCAATAAAAATGTCTCATTGCGTGATAGTACACAGACATGCCTGACATCCAAAACCAACCACATGCAAATTTTATTGTTCTGACATTAATTATCATACCAATAAAAGAACATAGAAAGTAACCAGCTATCACAGCTCTTTTCCATTCTTCTTCAGACTGCTGGCTTTATGTGACATAACTAACTAACTAACTAACTAAATAATGTAGCTTAAAAAGGAAACCTGCAAACAATTAAAGATGGGTACAGACACAAGATTCAAACATTCTTGGATCCTAGGATATATTAGAAGTTGGAACTCACAAATTGCTCTGAACGTTCCCAAATATCCATAAATCATTACTGGGTCAAATTCTAGATCAAAGCACGCCTTTTGAAAGTATTTGGGATCCATATATAAGTTTGACTGTGCAGCTTAAGAGTGGGGACAACTTCGGGTTACTGCGAGTTACCAAATGGCTACATGTTAACTAAGCCAAGTTATATGTGTGCTTTCATTCTTCGCCAAATGTGAAATAGTTTGAAGAGGTTTAAAATAGTCCTTATAACTTTGCACTCCCCGTGTCCTATGTACACGTACATAGAGAGTTTATCCATCTCTACTGACTTGTAGGTACTTGTGCTGTGATAACAACTCTGTTTTCCAAGCCTGATTTTTAAACTATGTATGTAGATAAGAAAATAGACCAAAGAACAAGATCTATACCAGATAACTTCTGGTGGTGGAAGGTGGACCAAGTATTGTCCTACCCTACATGGGTTCAAGGTCTAAGAAAGCAGGCAATATATGTCCTTCCCCTAAATGAGCTGTCAGATGGACTGAACTTTCAAAACTGCCTAAATCACACAGGAAGATACGCTGCATTTTTAAAATGTGATATTAGTGTCCAAGAGGCAGGGTTTTCTAAGGCAATTTGGCATTTAACATTCTAGGTAGATGTCAAGTGGGATTTTCCGAAATGCCCAAATCCCACTGAAATCAATGGGACTGAAGTCAGTCCTGCTGAAATCAATACCCAGTCAATACTCAAATGTTACTTTGCAGCGACAGACAACCTTTCCAACAGCTAAATGCAATAGAGTTGAACCCTGCGCCAAGTCTCTTATGCCAATGACTGTTAAATAAAATAATACAGACTATTTAAAAAAGTTCACTGTTATCTACCTTTTAGATGAACTTGGAATATTCTGCGTGCGTGAACTGGGAAGAAAGAAAGTATCTGACAGCTTAGTGCTAGGCACATGGCTAAAGTAAATCATACTACTGCCATGTCAAATAGTGAAATGAATTCTTATGAAATTTAATACCTAGACCAAATAACACCACAGGTCTCTTAGCTGGAGCAGTAAAATGGCAACTCCAACTTCGTGGCTGCTTTGCTGTAAGAAAAATCAGCAACAAAAGTTTTCTGCATGAGGCTTTATAAGGTCAAAACAATGAAAATGTCATTGCTTTTGTTCTCTTTTGTTAATTAGATACATATTACCATAAAAAATCTTAATTAAAAAAACCACAACCAAAAACCAACCAAAAAACCTCTAGCACTGTTTCTGGTTTTGTTACTTTAATTCTGCTTCTGTCTTGAAAACCAGATGAAAAAGCAAGAACAGGCTAACCGTACTAAACAAAGTTATTGATAAGTAATATGTCCACCATAAAAAGAGATTGGAATTATTTGTGAATTTAAATGTCATTCTGAAAAAAATAAAATCAATTGAAACTTAAAAAAACCAACAACTTTTGTGGGTTTGGCTAGTATTTTGAAATAACTAGGTTTTTCAGTTCACCTCCCTTGCTATATGGCAATGTTATTTTATTAGTAGTAGGTTTTACTGATATAATTATTTTTATTTGCTGAAGTGCCTAAGGTTTTCTTTGCCTTGATCTAAACTAAAGTTCTGTCCCTAAATTTTCAACTCTATTATCAGATTAAAAATAGAAACATAAGCCCCCAAACCTTATTTCTTATCCCTAGCTAGTAATTTACATAGATTGGACAGAGCCAATAAAGTAATTTTTAAAAAACTTTTGGACACTATGAAAATCATTGTTGACAGATATGAAGACTTCACTCTTAAGGCCTGCGGAAATGCTGCCTTGACAATATTGTATCAGAAGCAAGCCCTTACGCGTAAATTTTTCAAAAGTACCTTGGTGGAGTGATGCCCAAACTTCTGAACAGCAGGTCCTATGCTTTGATTCGGTTTATGGACAGTCATTTTCAGTAAAAGGATTTTTACCAACTAGAAAGCTCACTTTTGCAGATATATAATCTATCTATTGGGCTGTCAACAGGGCTTGCTAGAATTGCTATCCTGACAGAGCCATCTAAATGCAAACCTGGCTTAAGACCCACTCTTAGGAAATAAAAAGATTTGCTGGTGAAGCTCTATGAGACATCCTTCCGGTGCAGATGCGATGCTTATTGACAAGCGTGCCTCACCCATCCCTTGGAAACAATGAATGTTGGCAGAAGGATTTGATGTTTCAACTAAGAGTATGTTAGGGAATCTGTCTGTGTAAAAGTGTCATAAAAAATAAATTACACTACCAGCTCACACAACTGTATTAACAAAAGTTGTTAAGAACAGATCTGGCCTGTGCAGAGCAGAGGATCATTTGGGGAGGGGCAGGGGAAGCTATCTGAGATAACTTCAGGTGAAACAAAGCAGACTTCAAGAGCTGTGAGCCAGTGCTAAGCAGAGCTGCGTGTTTTTTCTCTCTGAAGTGAGGAGCACTGAGGCTTTGTGCAACTTCATTAGTGCTGGGATTACAATCTGACCTTGCTCACCAATCTGAAAGCAGACTCAGACCCTCACTGTTCACCATTACAGGCAAGGTGTTACCAGATTTAAATAGGTACCCTCAAAGGAAAAGAAGGTCAGTATATCAAAGCATTATCTCTAGTTTATTTAATGTGGAATGACCAAATGGCAGGCCTTTTTCATGTTTGAGGCTAGAACTGTAAGCAATTATATCTGTACCATTGTAACTGATACAGCCAAGCCTGTATACTTACCCGGATCTCTTTCATCCTGTTTAGTTTATATAGCATTATCACCCCTAGGAGTTCACATTGCTTTCACAGTTTTCTAATGTTTTATAGGCATATTTGGTCTCTAGGGATGAAACGAAGTACAGGAAAATAATACTCGGTCCCATCTAGATATGAGTATCTGCCTTTATCTGTTGCTTTAGCACTACTGTGAATTACAGGCTATTTTTACAGCTTAAGAAAATATCTGTATCAAAGCAACACAAGAGTAAAGCAGCAAAAATACTGCTTAATTCCAAAGTCCTGCTAAGCCAGATCTGAGAAGCATACACTAAAACAGAGCTAAAGAGAACACGACTAAAGGTCTTCTCTGTGGTGTCCAGCTGTGGATTTATTGTTGTCCCATGGTTTGGGGAGTCTGCAGAAAGCTAATGTTATTCAACTTCCATTCAAGCTAGCTCTGCAACCGAACCTGAACATTTTCCTTCTTTTCACTGGTCACCTGAAAAGCTACTGGCTTTCCCTAAAAACGTCACTGTTTTGAATGTACAGACTTCTCTATATATGACAATCCCAGTCAGCAGTTCTCTAAGACACAAATAAACACAGTGTTTTTTGCAGGTCATCAGTTGAGATATTATTTGAGTTTGGGCCTCTTGCGAGCTGGGTGGCTGCATGCTGTTCAGAATGAGAGGACCGTGCTATCACGGCCAATGGATTTCCAGCTGTTCATCACTACTGTATATACAGTTTTAGGACTTAAAAATAATGATAATGACACCTCCCATATTTTACCTTACTTTTCTTCTATTTCTCTTAGCCATACAATGGAAATCCACTTTTAATTGTCTGATTAAGTTGAAGCTCTGTGGGGGTCGAGGGTAGCTGCAGTCCTCATTAGCCATGTTAAATGCTTCAGCTCAGAATGCGGTGCCCCCCTCTGCCACAGTATCGGCTCTCATGCCAACAGGCATCAATGCTGAGCAAGTTTGTAGTAGGAAAAATGGAGTCTATCTGAACAATGTGAGAGCTGGAGAATCCAAACATACGTAAAATAGGACTTAACAAAAGTAAAAACCTAGGCTGACCAGCACAGAAATCTTTGGATGGTTTTGTAAGGGAATGTGTTGAGTTGCACCTTCGAGTAAAGCAGCTAGAAGAAAGAACCTTCTATGGTATGGCTTGAAAAGCTTTTCAGTCTTGGAAAGAGCATTATTATTATTAGAAGGAAGGAAAAAAAGGAGGTATATGCTTTTTTACTTTAAAGGTGACTAGTGTGCTGTGTAGAAATGGTCATGCAGGACATGTAACAATTAAAAAGTAGTCTCAGTAGCATTTCTCATAAATGATGTGTCTCACATGTACTGTATGTAGGAGACTGACTGGCAGGGACCACTCTTTTTCCTCAGGAATTAATGACCATACGACTTGTAACACAAGCAAGCACCTCTGCAGCACAACTTAGCCCTATGATTTCTCTAGACAGGGGAAACTAATCTTGCTACACACCTCTACAGGGGAAAATTAATCTCTCAGTCACATCATTTTTAATGTGATGGCACATGGAGTCGCACCAACTTAGACTGCTCTGTAAGGCACTGGATAGGAGGTGGGAAACAGGAATTTTTTTAGCAATGAACAAAAGAATTAGGATTTTACTGCCCCAAAGCCTGTATTCTTATTCTTCTTATTCTTCTATAATGGCTTCATACCATTAACAGATCATAGAATCATAGAATCATAGAATCATTAAGGTTCGAAAAGACCTCTGAGATCATCAAGTCCAACCGTCAACCCAACACCACCATGACTCCTAAACTAGGCCCTGGAGTGCCATGTCTACATGTTTTTTGCATGCCTTCAGGGATGGTGACTCCACCACTTCCCTGGGCAGCCTGTTCCAATGCCTAACCACTCTTTCGATAAAGAAATTTTTCCTGATATCCAATCTAATCCCCTGACACAACTTGAGGCCATTTCCTCTCGTCCTATTGCTAGTCACTTGGGAGAAGAGTCCAACACCCGCTTCCCTACAACCTCCTTTTATGTAGTTGTAGAGAGCGAGAAGGTCTCCCCTCAGCCTCCTCTTCTCCAAACTAAACAACCCCAGTTCCCTCAGCCGCTCCTCATAAGACTTGTGCTCTAGACCCTTCACCAGCTTCGTTGCCCTTCTCTGGAGATGCTCCAGCACCTCAGTGTCCTTCTTGTACTGAGGGGCCCAAAACTGAACACAGTACTCGAGGTGCGGCCTCACCAGTGCCGAGTACAGGGCCACGATCACTTGCCTAGTCCTGCTGGTCACACTATTCCTGATGCAAGCCAGGATAAGCATTGAAAGTTCAGAACTTCTTTCCTGTGGCCAAATCGTCAGGCATCTAAGGCAAAGTAAGTGTCAATATCATATTTAATAGAATGGAGCAAAATGGATTTTTCAGAAACCTAAGGAAGCCACAACACATGGTGCCCACCTCAAAAACCAGTATTTTAGAGAGCACGAGACATTATGCACAAAATCTGTTTCTTTATTATGAAGACTAGCTCAGTGCATGGGCAGCAAAATAACATGTGGCTCTTTTATACTCACGCTGGGTTTTATATTAACTATTTTTTAATTTCACCCAAGTTAATGATGAATTTTAGGGTAAAGTTACACCTCGCCACCTAAATAAGCTAATGGCAGAGCAGCATTGAATGGTCATTTCCTGCTTCCTCTCCTTCCGTCCTTCCTTCCTGTCCTTTTCCTTGCACCAGCACTGAAGGTCAGCCCCGTGCTGGGCCAGTTCAGTTCACTGCCCTGAATACAGCTAAGGTGGCCAAAAAAAGTGACAAGCTTTGCAAGTTGAAAGGCTCAGTGAAAGGCCTGATGAGCACCAGAGCTGGCCCAAAGAAAGAAGAGGGACTGCCTGGCCAAGAAAGGAGCAGGTGAAAAGGAGAAGGACCTCCCTCTGGGCAGCAGTGAGCTCTTAGACTACCCCTGCTTCACCCCCAGAGAAAGGAATTTTAAAAAAGGGCAGAGTAAACAAACAAGCAGCAAAGTTTTAAAGGTGGTGGTGGGAACATGCTGACGGGGGAAGACAGATAGGCCTGGCTGGGTTAAGATGGCCTGTTGTTATTCACCCCAACTCTTGCATTTGGATGCAGAAAGAGCTGCTGAGCGCAGCAGCCTCAGAGGGAGCTGGGAGGAGGAGGGGAGGGAGAGAGGAGGAAGCAGGAGGGGCTACTCTCGCAACACTGATTCTGGACAATTTCTCATATCCTTTGATAGGGGAAATAGCCTCTCTAGGGAAATATGGAGCTTTTGATATTTGATGAAAGTTCTTCCGAATATTTTGATATTTCACCCTACCAGTGACTCCTATGGGCAGGAAATGTCTTATGGGAAGCAGAATAAAGCAACTTTTAGAGCAATTGCCATCATATTTCAAGCAGTACTAGCTAACAGGATTCTCAAGTTACCAAAACCTTTCCTCTGGCTAATACAGAGCCTATTAGTGAAGTATTAAATTATTTGTCAAGAATGTTTTATAACACTGTCCATGCCTACCTACATGAACTAGAAAACTGTGGTCAGCAATTTGCTAGCAAGATTCATATTTAAACGCTGCTCTGTTGCTCACAACCTGGGACAATGGATTAAATAAAGTCTTGCAAAGGAAGACACAAACAATCAACCATCCAGAAACTGAGCACGGCTTGGGTGAGGTAACAAGATGGTTCATACTGTTGATTCTGGTGACAGTGCTATGTAGAAGCACTTGCAACAGTTGCCTCCGGGGTGTCTTCATTCTCCATCTACTTCTCCTTCATGCCCATCTGTTGTTGTGCAACATGGTGTGTGCAATAGTACCAGAATGGATGACAAAGCCAATACCTGGAATATAAATATTTATTCTTCAAGCCAAACATCTCCCACTCTAAGCTTGTATACTTGTATTAAACTTGATCTTCTTCTCTCTGTACTGCTGTTTGAGACAATGCAACCACACATATATTCTTATGTTGTTGTTGTCCTTTTGCATATTGCCTCTCAGCTTTTGCTTAGACTTAATAGGTAACATGTAGTGATTCTTTCACAGCGGCTCATCTCCTGCTATTGCAACTGCAAAAACAAAATATGCAACACAAGAGAAACACAAATTTATAAACCCTTTTAAAGGTTTTCAGAATGTTCTTAAGATTTATAGCAGGAAATAGGCAAGACTGATCAAATTATTTGAGCATTGCTACTCAGCATGATGGCGCATGACTTTTGGTTGCCTTGTTAGCTAGTAGAAAGGATTCAGTCCAGTCTGGAAAGAATAAAACATGGAAGAGAATGTAGGAAACCCAGGTTCAGCCCATGCTCTCCTTAAAGGACTGTGCTCAGGCGAGAAAGGGTGTGCTACTGCAGGATCTTTTCAGGGGCGACCAGTTTAGAAAACACTTTTTCTGAAAAAGAAGAAGAGAGAATGAAAATGCCTCTTCATCACGCTGATTACAGCACTCTGCTGCAAGAGAGACAACTGTGATACAGCCCCTGCTCTAATTAGTGTTAAAATTGTAATGGATCTTAAGTAATTATTAAGGTATTATCATAAGGTAGTATAATTAATACCTATTATTTGTAACAGATATTAAGTATGTGGATGCATTTGGGAAGATGAAATCATCAATCAGGGATAAGATTCAGATTTTGTCCCCTACGTGTCCAAACTAATCATGAAACCCTTTCAAATTCAGGTGTCACACCTGACTTTAGTCTTACTGTGGGGTACATTACGTACTTTGTTCTAAATTCTGCTGCCATACAAAAGGGAAACTCCCCTGAGCATCATCAGCGCTTCAACACGGCCCCGGCTCCCCCATCCAGGGGCTGACAGAGGCACCTACCACGTGCCCCCCGCCATGAGGCTGGTGGGAGCTGGCTGGGGGCTGGGTGCCTCTTTTTGGCTGGAGCACAGAAGGCAATGCAGGACAAGCCTTGCAGGATGTGGGATGGGGGCTTGCTGCTTAGACACGAGGAGGTCCAATTTAGGCACAAACAAGCAAAGCCCTTCACAGCCAAACAGGACTAACGTGGGCAAAACCACTCCTAGAGGCACCTGAGCCAGTTTGTTCTCCAGCACTAACCTGATCCTTGGGACACTCCAAGAAAAATTAAAATCTGTTGTGTATTTTTTCTTTAACATAAGACCTTTTTTGTAGCAAGTCACAATCAAAAACTGCTGGTGATTTGCTTTTGACTGAACACTACAACACCACAAAACGTCGATGGAGCTCGTAAAGCTCCAGTGTGACAGGGCACATGTCTTCACCAATACCCAGCTTTTGAATGCAAGAGTCATATGAAAGGGTTACTGGAAATTCAACAGCTACAGTGATGAGTGCTACTGAATTCTGTAATTATTTCTGCTTTTTAACCCTGATACAACCTGTGGTCCCATTCAAAGTTTCATTGCTGGCTCCCTTGCACAGGCCAAGTGCCAATTCAAGGGAGCACAAGGCAACTTCCCATGGGCCATGTGTGTCCCAGGGGCCTCTGAGGGGCACCAAAGGGTGACCACAACTGTTTTCAGCTTGAAAAGAAAAATGCAGTAGTTTCACTTCTGCCCCTTTTTCTGATGAAGGTTTCTTTTTTCCGTATGTCTGCCACACGGATCATGAGAAAAACATTTCGGAGAGCAGTAAAACCAGGACTGCAACTTCTTCAAAAATGCTAATCATACCAGTAATGGGTCTTCAGTTGAAATTTTGATAATACAACTGCGTTGATATTGCGAATGGCCTGCTTCTCCTTTTTCACACATTTGTGAATCAAGCATATTCTTTTCAAGTAGCATGGAAACAGTCATCAGCAGTAAATTAATCTGGACATAGTAAATGATAGATCTTATTTATTCAGGTAGATTACCTCTTTTCTTAGGTCCAACTTTTGGCAGAACTGAAACATTCAAAAAATTTCACATATATAAAAAAGCCAAATTGTTTTAAAGCTTGAGAATTATTATTTTTTTATGTCTCCCCAGGTGCCTGGTTTGAGCGGAGGTTTAGATTTTGCCTCAGAACTGTTGTAAAAAGTTAATTTAAGTGAACTGCTATATTCATGAACAAAGAGACTTTTTACACTCAGTGATGTGGGTCATTAATTGGACATCTCATTCATCACAGACCCTTACCAGAGAAAACAAAGAACAAGAACTAAAACAGGACTCTGGCTTTGTTAAAAAAAAAAAAAAAAGAAGTTTAAGGAATCTGCATTTAATCAAAACATGCAAAACAATCTCCAGATACTGTCTGGCAACAAATTTAGGATTTGCAGAGCTGAAGTGTTCATTTGCTTGGCTATAAATATTATGTTGATGAAAGACAGTCCTAACTCTGTCTTCCACCACTTCACTTCTGATAGGGAAGTTAAGATTTTATGTGTTTGCTTAGAAACCCATTAGATCTAACCTTTCCAGGAGAATTACAAAGGGGAATGATAAATGGCCATGTATCAGTTCAGGGGAGGGAGACGTTTCATCTGGGGTACTGCAGGGGTAAGTACTCAGTCTAGGCATATTTGATGTTATCATTAATGATGTAGCATACAAATGAAAATCAAAGATTATACTAAGGTGGGAGGAACTGCTAATGCTAGTGAGGAAAAAATATTTAAAATTACATCAAGCGGTTAGGAAGAGGAGCAAGAAAATAAGCTTGAAGTTGGAAAAATGCAAGATATTATACCTGTGAAAAAACATTCCAAAGAGATATTTAGTGGGAGGAAAAAAGCAACAATGCAAGAAGGCTGAGCAGAATATTAGATATACACTTGCAACAAGAAAAGACAACAACAACAAAAAAGCCAAGTGAAGTGGTATGTGTTCACAGGCCTTACCTCATGAGCTGGAATTAGTATACTTTTTCCATATGAGTTGGCAGCAAAAGGACCTTTAGAGAAAGGAGATGATCTGTGAAGTGTGTGTGTAGTTTTGCATAAGTATAAGCAAGTCAGAGGCTGCTGACTCTTGCTGACTAGTAGGTTCTGCATCATTTTGGCAGAAAGATTCCTAGCTACCTACACAGGCCTTGCCTCAGATCCCTCTGCAAGAACAAATGTAAAGGCTGTGCAAAAGAAACTGAGAATTTGGGGTTAAATTTTTGCACAACTGCTTCTCTTCTTCACTACAGAGCTAAATCCTCAGCAAACATGGGAGAGAAAAATACTGAAATGCATACAAATAATAAAATCACAAATACAGTCCCTTTGTTCTGTGAACATAAGCACTGCATGGGCTGTTACACTACTAATTTTGATTTGAGCATCTATATTGGGCTAAACCAATATCCTTAGAGGTGAACAGTGTCAAATTGCAGTATTTGGAAGTGGAATTTGAATGTTATTTTTAATGCCATTTCTTGGGAAAATATGGAGCAATACAATACCATTTTATTTTATACAGCATCTTATTATGTAAACCATCACACCTTCTGAAAGAAACATCACAGAAGAAAGTAAACAATAAAAAATTCCAAGAAAACAAGAAAAATAGTGCAAAACCCTCTTTTAATTGATGACACCAAACCTATAATCATGATTATTGCAAATATTTGCATAAAATCAGTGCATTTAAAAAGCAGAATATTTAGAATACACGCAAGATTTTCTCCTCTTTAGCATTAGTGGCCCCTATAAAAAAACCCTAAATGAAGGAAGAATCATTTTTCTCCACTCAAAGATAAACTTTCACACTTTGTCTAAAATTTTCCACACATAAACTCCTGGTCATGTTTTACACCGTTTTACATATTTAATAACTACTCACAACCAACCTGGGAGAATAACACCAATTTATCAGGAACTGGGCTCAGCTCTGGAAGATTATCAGAGAACACTATAAAAATACTGCTGTTTGCAAGAGACCACTAGGAACAGTACGTTATGCCCTGTAAAGCAGCCAGGGCAGTTTTATTAAGGTCAGATGGCATTTGAAGACAGAATCATGAAGAAACATATTGAAAAAGCTTTTATAGAATGGTCCTGTTGTGAAAACACCTTAGGGACTTAAGCATGTGCATACATATGTTTCTTGTTTTTATTTCCATGACTTCATGTACAGTCTTCCAGTTTACCAGTCAAAAAGTTTTCTTTCCTGTCACTGCTGTCCTAAGCTTTTACTATACCTGGGTCTTCAAAGTCTGTGTTCCATATGGTGTGAAAATGAATTAGGCTCTTATCAATCTCACTGAATATTAAGAAAAAAACCCAAACCAGATCAAAGAACAAAGACTTAAAATATAGAATTTTTTTTATTATTATATACAAAATGCATTCATTTTATAATTAATTATTTTCTAAGGCGTTAAGACAGGGATGTATTTGAATTGCTGTACCTTTGAAGACAGACACTGAACCCAGCAATCTGGTGTAATCTCCAAGGAGCTAAGAGAGCAAAAACAGGGAGCCAGGTCTTAATGCAACAAGACCAGGGAGCAGGAAGAAGCACAGAGCACTGCATCGGCACAGCCCTGCTCCTGAGTTCCTTGCTTGAGCAAACAGCTACTGATTCTGCAGTCAGAGGTAGCCTAGCAGGAGGTAAACAATCCTACTGGTGAAGTCTTGGGTCAGCCCTCCCCTTTTTTTAGGTACATTGATAAATACACTTTTAAAAACGGGTTTAAAAATGTGCGTGTAAAGGAAAATGCGATAACACCACCTTGAATTCTATAAGGTGTTTTCTTACCTAAAAGCTGTACTTCTGACTTAGCCAATGTCCAGTGAATTGCAATAGTTGTGTATTTTTTATATTCACTCATATTCCTCATTGTTAGTTTAAGATATCAAGTCATTCCTTAAAATTGCCTTGGCTATGCTAAGAAGTTCTGGATTCCTAAGAATCACTGCAGTACAGAACTATTCCAGCTACCAGGCTAATTTTGTACCGATCCTCCGAATCTTTTCAAACTTGCCAGTTTGCTTTTTGAAGTACTGTCAACAATACTGGGATGACATATTCAGCATTAATCACAGTATGGCCATCAACATGGTAACATCTCTGCAGTTCATGTATCCCAAAATGGCTTTACATCATGCTGGGAGTTCATGTAGAGCTGGCTGTTTATACTAATATCCCCTCCGCCTTTCCTAGTCCAAAGAGAGTTGCAGGTTTCCAGTAGGAAATCCTATTTGAAGACTGGATTCTTTGTTCCTAGAAGCATGACCTGAAATTCAGCTGTGTTACAATGAGCTCATTTTCCCAAGCAAGTCAACCTGGCATATCTTATCAGTCCCTGTCATTCTTTTCTATTTACCTTTTACTTTTTAATCATTTGCTAATGTTACCAGCAATGATTTTATATCATTTTTCTTACTCCACCAAGGATAGTGTATGTAGACAGAGAATAGATCCCAGAAGGACCCACTGGAAACCTCCGGTCGGACAATTATTTCAACTTACAATTGCATTTTACATTCTGCTGGTAGCTAGGCTTAATCTGTATAATACTTGCTGTATGTATTGCATATACTGTATTATACTAAAATATTATGGGAGGTTAAGCCAGATTCTTTACAGGTATTTGTTATTTCAACACACTTTCCTTATCAATCCAATCTGTGAATTTGTCAAAAATTTTTGACAGATCTATTTTCATTGAAACTTTGCTGAATGACATTAATCATTCCACTAAGATTTCTTTCTTTTTTGTTTTGATTTTAAACTGGATTGCCCAGACAAAAATTTCCCAGGTCATGTTATTTACCTTTTTGACAGTTATCTGGAAATGAAAAGCAAATAAAAGAAACTAGATGCACCAGACAGGGAAAGGTATTGGATTAAGATGAGACGAACTGATTTATATTTAGGAGATTTTTGAAATTATCTTTATAACAATATGTTCAATCTCATTAGCTGGTATAGACCTTACTATATTACTTTAGTACTATAGCATTTTATGTAGTAACAAAAATAAGGTTTATATTTTCATTTAGTTTTTTGTTGTGCTAAGAAGAATTTAATATGTGTGTACATATATTATTTAAATAGAGTACATATATTATTTAAGCAGATTTAGAGCATCGCATACATTTATCATCCATGTTCTTTAAATATATTTATTCTATCGGAAGATGGTGGCTGACAGTATTTGCCAGATGACAATCTTTACACATGCTTTGTTCATGTTACTTTGGACAGGACTTAGAATTCAACTACAGTACACAAAACAGCATTTAAAATGTCTTTATTTTTACTAAATAATACTATTTGTCTCTGCTGGGCACCATGAGAGAAGAAAGAAATTGTTTGGAGCATTTTTTTTCTCATCTTTAAAAACATCTGATTTAGGAAGTGTTGTTTGTGATTCAGAAGTCTACAGCATCAAGAAATTTGTTTATGCTTCATCACCTAAGCAGGACTGTCATCCCTGACTCCTTTTGGTTCTCTGCAGTCTTGTGATGGCCGTAAATACCTCAAGAGTGTCATAACTCTGAACAGTAAGTATTTGAAGATTTTGTAGGAAATGGTCATCAGTGCAGAATGATTTATACCAGCACTGTTGTGAATGTCCAGATGATTGAATAACAGTAAATACATTCTGTCATGGAATTATTATAAAGAAAAGTTTATACATAGTGAACAGAAAAGATGAACAGGATAACTTTTAAACAGTACTATGGAAAATGAAAGAAGGTATTCAAAAGGAAATACTTTAAAATAATACTTTTAAGTACTTGTAAAGTGGAAATTAGCATTTTTTCATTTCCTCCCAAGAAACTCTAAAAGCAAAGCTTGTACAAATATAAAGTTTGTTGTCAGTATTGGCATTATGCTACCCACTGTTATAATGCAAGAAAATCTATTATCACTTCTCTGAGTTAGTCACTAAGTTTTCTTACTGTGTTAAAATACAATCAAGAGGAAAAAGCTGAGAACCTTGGAAAAAAATCAGACTGGAGCAAATGGGAGCTTTTTCCATTGCCTTCAATACACTCCAGAAGCAAACTTGGTTGACCTTCATATTAAGGTTTACCTTCTTTTTGCTCCATCATTTCCAGTCACATCTCAGATCTCCAGAGATTTAGTCAAAGGATCCCAGGTAGGAGTGTTCTCACGGAAATTACAAGACATAAATTTTACTTTGATGCAGGATCTAAGGGAGGTCTCCTTGGTGCAGGACCTAAGGGAGGTATTACTACCTAGGATTTGGGTTGAGCACACAAACACAACTAAACTTGTGCACAGACTTTCTTTGGCAGTGGTTGCAGCATGATGTAGAGAATCTTAAGTAAGTTTTTAGCTAGGTAGGTGCACTGCCACTCTCAGTCTTTCCCCAGCCCGGAAAACTGAATACAAGCCACTTCATCCTCCTTCTTTCCTGTGATGGCAATTTCGCATAGCTCATATTTGCACTTCTCTGAGCACAGGCAAACTGCTGAATTTAATGGCAAAGCTACATGACTCCCACTGCAGGGTCTTTAAGCAAGGGATAAAAATGAGATTTTACTAAGTAATGTATTAACATATAATAATAAAGTACCATTGAAACAATCTCTTACCTGGGTTCAGCTGCTGCTATTGTTTATAATCTCTCTATACCTTTGCATAGCATATCTGCTTGGGTTTTTTGATAATACTTGGCATTTTGTTAATAATACTCGGCATTTCTATAGCGTTTTTCATGTTCCAAGTATTAAGTTTTTTCTTCCTGAGGAATTACTGAAGCTATCTGTTTAGTAGACAGTTATAGCTGTCTTAAAGAGAAAGGAAGTTGCCTGAGTTCTCTCTGAGAGAGAAGTTGTCTTAAAGAGAAAGTTCCTGTCCTCTGGAACAAAACACTGGGAAAAGCTGGGACTTGGTAGGGTTTTTGATGATTTGGGGGATGGGAGTCTCTTGCCAAAAAAAAAAAAAAGTTAATTTAATTAACAGGATGACACAATTTCCAACATTAATTTACATTAAGCCACTGAGCCAAAAACAATTATTCCAGAATCCTAATTGTGACTCCTAACATACTTCCTTTAGCAGTGTTTATATTTTGTGTAAAGCAAGAACTTGTGATTATGATCTTGATTTTGGTGCCTGATAAATGTATCCATTAGCAAATGAGGAAGCAGCTCACTTGATTAGGTGCTCTTCAAAAATTGTACCAATCACAGTTTCTGCAAAACTCTACTGTACAGCAGCAGAACACTTGGAAAATTATGGTATGCTACTGTATATATCTTTAATTTTTCTAATGCAACACCTTTCCATCTTTAACCTGCAGAGATTTTAATGTATTGTTGGAACTTGGTTTTATGCCCAATGATTGGTATGCATCTTTTTGCCAACCATGAGTTTGGGATTGGTCTTTGCTCTTCTGAGGGTACATGCAATTGCACCTAAAATTTATCTAGAATGTGCCCTATTCTTTGTTTCCCTTCTCCTATTTTTCCTGTTCGTGTGTCTTGTCACCAGAGAAAAAACTTCAAGGACAATGTGGCACTCTTACAGTGATAGACAAAGGAGTCTCTGGGCTGCAGTGTAAAACTAAGTATTCCGAGTAAAAAGAAATCCTTGTTTTATTGCTGGAGAGGTGTTTTGGCAGAGATTGCAGAGGCAGGCAAATTTTGAGATGTACTAATAGCAAATAAAGAAATCATATCACCCACAATATAAGTTCTCATGTTTTGTGAATTCATAAGCAAGAGTTCTCAGAGCTTTGAGACAGAAACGTCTCTCAAGGACTTCACTGGAGTCTTATCCAGGAACTGCTGGGGCTCAGCAGAAGACTCACCCATGCCTCTTTTGGCACTGCAACAGCAGTTAAAAATTAAAGTTTAAGATAGAGTTTACATCAAAGTCCACAACAGCAGAAATATATTTGATGGGATTTTGGGCTAAGGCAAGTTGCTGTACTGCTGTATTTAGCATCTTATAGGACAGTGAAAGAAAACAATAACTTGAGTGTTAAACTTGCCTGCAGTTCCAGCATCATAAACCTCAGAATTCTTCCAAGATTGTTTCAGAAATTTGCATTTTTTCATTTTGTTCTATCACAATTCTGCCACAAGCCACAAGATGGGATGGGATAACAGGATAGATAACAAAAGTTTTTTAAGGTGAATTACTTTTAATGGGATTTTGGTGCCCAAACTGTTTGGAAGTCTTAGGCAATATTCTTTGCATTAGCAGCATATGGTCTTGGTATTTTGAAAAAAACATTACACTTACTCAAATGTTTATTCCCAGCGTGAACATTCAGATGACACACTGGATTTTGCAATATCGTAAGCAGCTGAAAAAAAGACACCAGTCAATCCACCAAACCTTATGTCTTAGTGCCTTTTGAAAGGCTTTATAATATGGTGAAGATTCAAATACAGAATGGCAAAGATATTATATCCTAGAAAGTTTATTCCCAAGTCAGAAGTCAAAAGATGTTTATAGTGCCCGTGGGCATTGAAAAAAGTTGTAAGCAATCAAAAGCGCCAGAGTTGTATTCCTATTATTATTTTTATTATTAATACTATCTCTAAAGCAAAGACTATAGAAAAGTGTGAGAGGAAAGGAAAAAAAAAAAGATTTACTGCTGCCAGATCACTTCCCAGTTTGGAAGCTGATCAATCATTTCCAGTTTTACTCTGTCCTTTCTTCCTGCCCTTTTTCCTCTCAGCATAAAACATTGCAAAACATAGCAATTGTAAAGAACAGAAGTGAAGGAAACATAATCCTAACCACCCAGAAACATGCCCTAGATCACATAGGATGGTCATGGAAGGAGGGAGGGAGAAGTACACCTCCGAGACATATAGTTTGTGTCATTAAAAGCAATGCTAAAAAGCAGAGGTCCTTTTAAAACTCACAAACACTGGAATGATGACAACGTGACTTGGGCTTTCTCTGCATATTCAGATGGTACTTAGAGGCACACCAGCATCTTCTGCATCTGCCAGCTGAAGTGTATCGTGTTATACAGCAGTTACAGCTCAAAATATAAATTAATTTCAAGGCCTCATGATTTAGACAATTTACAAAGGGATAGATACCAGCAGCTGAGCAACATGGGGATGTCAAGACCTCATGTCATAATTATTACACTTCCAGTGTCCAAACAAACCAGGTGCCTCTTTAGAAGAAATAACAAGTGTACAACCTACCCCAAACAGTCATGGGAGATTTGGGAAGCAGATAAAACATACCAGCATTTTGTCTTGTTTTCTGATGTCTTTATCACCAGTGATGTTTGTTTGTTTAGCAGGGATCTTATCCGCATTAGAGCGGTCAGTAGCAGCTCTGGTACATCCTCTCTGGGCAGTTGCCCATGAGCCTGATGGCTCAAGGTGGCACGGGGGTCTCAGGTTAATTTCCCTGCCCTTCCTGGGGCTGGTCCCAACACCCACCACCCCTTCCAGGAGAAGGCCCTCTGCCTTAAACTGCAGCCATCCAAGGGCAAAATGCTTCACTCCCTGCTATTGACACAATCTCATTTCATGTTACATTATTTTCCATTTCACTGGGAAATAAATACAGTTGCTATAGCAAGTGCCTGTTTCTGAGTGCAGCCATCTCACAGGGTCCCTGTCTCTCTCTGTCCACATTGTTGTTTGAAACTGTCTTCAAAGTGGGGACAGACAGAGGTGAGAAACCACTGCCACCTACAGAAGTATTTTTCCCGTTCTTCAGTTTAGCCACAAACCAGCAAAGTAACAAGTTCATGTTCATACGTGGCTTTGCTGAAGAGGGGCTGCATGGAACCTGTAGTAACCTGTAGAAGACTTCTGAAGCAAAACCACTTCAGTCACAGCTTTGTTGCAGGAATCAACCTATCAGCTCCTCAACCATCTCTTATTCAGTGCCAAGGGTCCCTCTAAAGGAGTTGTAAAGAGCAAAATTGCACAGAGCACTGTGCTAAAATGTAGGGACCAGATCAGCTTTTGCTTTTCGGCTCAGCTGATGCCTTCATAGCTGTGAGCAAATCATTTAATATCTGTGCTTTTGGTTTTATTTCTAGCAAATTGCTTTTTCTATTAAGACTGGTTTTCAAGGAGACAGTGTCTCTCAGCAAGTGCAGCATCTTCACTGATTACAGTTTTAACAAAAATTGGCATTGGCTAGATTTTCACCCCAAAATATATACAGTACTTTGGGAATGGACCTCTTAGACATTTAAATGATGTTAATAAATACCAAAATATGTGGAACTTTTAAAAACAGATTGGATAAAATAAGAAGGAATAATCTATGCTTGTTAGAATATGCACAATCTCTTTCTCTAACTTCTTATTTTCTCTCTCTGTTAAGCACTTTGTGATGAAATGTATTGTAAACAGATCAACATTATTATTCCATTCACATTTTTTAAGCGTTAATAACCTTTTTCAATTTTGCAAATCAACAAAATAAAAATGGCTTATAAAATCTTTCAGATTAAGAGACAAGGATGCTCAGCCTCGCAAAAACATTTGGTGGGTTGATCTAGCATTAACAATTATGTTTAGGAAACAATTTAACAGCCACAAAACACAACCTTGTAAGCATTAAGCATAAGTGTTACATATTTCTACTATAATTAATTTCCAAATAAAATGTTGCTTTATTTGTACGTAATGAAAATAAATAATAAATTCTATTCTTTAACAAACTAAGGTATCACAAACACTAGGGGGAGAAGGAGGGTTCGGTTTTTATCCCCACCATTAAGACTGGAAGCTTTCTGACATTAAAACCAACTGAAGGGTTACTTAATTGGAACTGCAGTTTGAGAAGGGATCTCTAGTATCGATAATTCTTGTATTATAAAATACATGTTTGACTATTACTGGAGAACAGCAAATTTTAAACAATTACCTTTGAGTTGGGGCCAAGGGCTCCAAAAGTCTACTTTAGGAAGAGAAAGACAAATCAGCTATTCTCCTCAGTGTTTCTTTCTCCCCTCCTGAGAAAAGCCTGAAAGAAAAGACCACATAAAAAAAGCTAAAAAAAAAAAAAAGAAATTAAAATCCTGTATACTTCAAGAGAATTGATTCAAATAAAATGACCACAACCTTTAAAAACCAGTAATGTAGCAAATCAGTCTTTGCATTTTCTTTTGTGTAGTCTTGAGCACTTTTTCTAAGGCATGAAGTTATGCTGATGGTTCTAATTTCCCAGGGTCAGCCCTGGCCCTATTCCACCCCCTGGTAGTCACTCATCCTCCACAGGTCCTCAGCCATCATCTCTAATGGCTCAGCCATCACCTTAGCCAACGGTCTGAGCACTGCACACTGGATTCCATCAAGCTCAAAATAGTGTAAAAACCATAGTTGCATGCTACATTTTTCCTACAGAAGTGATAGAAGCTAAACAAAAAAGAGATGGACAAAATTATTTATGAGGTGAATATTCCAAGGCATAATATGGTCTGGCTAAAACAAAAGTTGCATCCCAAATGTACAGAAATATAAAAATAAAGGAGTTCTCAAAATACTTCGTTCAGCTCCTAAAATGCATAAGATAATTCATTTTTCATTGTAGCGAAGAATATAAAAAGAAAATCAGGAAAGTAAGTTACATCAAACTACAATGATATAAAGGCAAATTGTTAGGTGTAGTAGGTTTTCCATGATTTGGCTTACAAGATTTTCAAATTTCTGTGTATTTGTGGGAAGACGTGAAAACAACAGAAGTAAATTTAAGAAGTCTTGTCTCTGAAAATTGTCATAGTTAGCAATTCGACATTACGAATGAGTAATCTTCATACAGAGGATATTTATTTTAACTTAGCTAAGTGTTGCTTTGGCTTCTTTAATTAACCAGAAATTCCTAGCACCAATTTTAGCATGTCCAGTTTCACAGGATACCATGTTGAGCCTGATCCGCCCAACACCCCTGCCCTTACACAACGTAAGACTTACATTGTAGGAGTTTCATGCCTTTATGAAATCCCATCTCACCTACTGCATGTGGCAGAACCTCACCTTTATGCTGGGTTTGAGTCCCCCTTTTGTATACTTCTATGTGAACTACGTTTTCTGTTGAGGAAATACTTGTGGAAAATGAAAGAAGCAAAAGTGCTGTGAATGCTCATTTAAATATAGACTTGTGAGAACATTTGCACCAGTATTCTCTCAGCAGTGTTGGAAAGCTGTCTCCAGTATTCATGTGGCACACCAAAAAAGATATCATGGATGTTTTGTGGAAAAAAAAAAAAAAAGAAAAATATCTCCTTTCTTCTTCTTCATAACTCTTAAATTGGACAGCCTGTGACAGTGGCAACAGCATGCCAACTAGCACGTGAGCTGTGCATGGACTAAATGAGACACGTCTTTCTGACCATTGCAAGGATTCCATGTGTGTGTTGTGACCCTTTCTACAGGCTCTCTGGGACGTGTATATGATACATGTGGGACCCCAATGAGACTATATGGGGTGTCTCCTTGTATCTGCCTCATCCACAAATCAGTTTCAAACACAGTGGCTCATTTGTACCTCCCACAATTAAATTATCTTTGCTAAGTATTTACAAAACATGCAAATTCTGAGAGAATCCAATACAGAAAACATGCCCTGCAGACAATTCCCCAACTTTTCACTGGTTCATAAATAAGTCTACAACAGCAGCTCCTAAACTGTAGTCCACAGCCAGTCAGAGTCACATCTGGTGATCTGGTCCACAGAGTGATGCCACTTTTGTCATGTTTTTAAATAAGTAATGATGATAAGGGTGCATGATGGTTTGTGGAAAAGATGTGGTCTTGGCATGGGTCTGGAATCCCTCCACCCCTGCTCTCTCACAAAAAACAGTCCCCCTGTCTGTGCTGATGAATGGATCTAAGGGACCCACACCAGAATGCAATGCTGGGTTTCATCCCAGGAAGATTTTTCCAGAGACCTGAGGGATGTGCCTCCTCCGATTTTGGCTGGCACTTGCATGCCAGTACCCTCTGGCTGAACTGCAAATGGAAACGTCTTGATGGAACGCACCAACAGGGAAAGCCTGCAGCAGTGGTTTGACCTGGCTCACTCAGAACATAAAAATTCATAATCATCCCAGAGCATGTGGAATCCAACAAATCATCTCCAGAGTTAAAATGTCTAAGAAGGCATTACAGACGTCACAAACAAATTAAGAGACATAATCAGCCAGATCATCAGCTGGTATAAGTTGGCAGAAATCCATGGTAGCAACATAAGTTTTGTAAAGCTAACCTGAATTACACCAGCTGAAAGACTCACTTAGTTTATTTTTTCTGCCATTGTGCACATGGAATAACCTGGGTATCTTAAAGCCTTTCTTGCTTTTTTTTCACTTTTTATTTTTGTATGAATCTTGTCTTTACATACACAGACATGCAAATAAGTTAAAGGGTCAATTCCCTATTCCATCTGCTCTACAGCAAACGACTCTACAGCAAATGTTGCTCTTTAAATGACAGCTGCTTGGCCCAGGAACAAGTTAGACTGCCACTGTGCAACACACGTGTGTGCTGCTGGCACAGCGGCAGAAATCCCCAGCTCCGTGCTGCCCTGCCTGCTCCCGGTCAGCCCGTGCCCTGCCCCGGCACCTCGCTCGAGGGGAGCGGGGCTGTGGGACACTCAGGAGGTAACAGGGTCAGGTGTCACTGAAGAGTTCTCCTGAACAGGAGAGATTTCCCCCTGTTATCAGGTTTTCCCCTGTTGTTAGTAGCAAGGACAGGAGGTCTTTTGGTCTAAAACCATGTTTATGTTACAAAATAAGAACAGCATAAGAATCGCCTTAACATTGCCTAGGACTAGTTCATAATTTCAGGTTTAGGAAGCTCTAAAAGCTCTATGAAACTATCGTGACGGTGCCCATAATAGGGGGCTTATAAAATTTCTGCATTAGGAGTTTGCCACTAGGTTTTATTAATTAAAATTATCTGCTCTCACCCTCTTGAATTAATAAAATGTGGCTGGCATTCATTGCAGTATTACAGGCCACGGTTGTTATGAAAATATAGTTGCTAGGATACCTTCATTATTTCGTCCCCACGTTATACTGGTCTATCAATTAATGAAGAAACCCTCAAGCTGCTTCTCAGCACATCTACGCACATTCTGAATGTATGACTTCTGTCATCTTGTGTGACACTCCTCTGTGTGTTCACCTTTGAACCATGACGCGGGAAACAGCAGAGCGACCACACCAATTTGCAAACTATAATAACAGTGCAAGTCTTCCACTTGGCTTTTTCTCATCTTTGTTAAAATGAGGACAGAAAACCAGATGTCTTTACATCCAACATTTCTCAACTGAATGGACCTGAAAAAATAACACTCTTTCAGGGGCAATTTCACAAGTCTATGCCATCCATTATCCATTTAAAAGTTTTTATCTCACAACCTCAGCAGTGTAATGCCTATTCAAAAATGAGATCTTGCAAAATAATATATTTCTCAAGGCAGTTATCTAATAAAGTACATGAGGTATTCTCATTAGATATGAGGAGGCAGCCAAAGCTCTGGAAATACTCAGTCCCAGAACTGAATTTGTTTGAAAGTCTGATGCAATCTGATAGACTACAATGGAAACTCACCTCGGATACACATGCTAAGCATTATCCTCTGCAGGAACACAGAGCCTGTGCAACACAAAACTCCTGATACTTACAGTCTAAATGGAAATTAAGTAGGAAGCAGGCATTATACAGACCTTCTGGTATACTGAATTTCACAAGCAAAGCAGAGTGCGCACCCTTCACGTCATTCCCAGAGTAGGACTGGAAAGTTGGAAAATATTCTGGCCAACCGGCAGTTAGTGAACACTGAGAGACAGAGAATAAACAGAAACCATATCTGCATTTCAAGCTATTTTTTTAACAATTTGACTAAATATAATGTGATGATCAAGTGAACAAACAGAGCAGCTACTGACATTTTCAGACAGATCACCACATCTAAACGGCTGATCTATAAATAGTCTGCTCACAGTATTGTAGCACATGCTGACCACACAGATGTGATCTTGCAAAGCAAGTACCAGAGACTGTACACAGCTGTTTTCACTTGGTTAAAGCCTGTGTGGTCTTTCCTCCAGGACAAAGAAATACACTCCATTTTTTAAGAAAAATTACAACTCCTACTGCATGGACTAATAGATTTTATACATTAAATAGGTTAATTTTGTCCTGAAAATGATCAGTAGTTCAATAAGCAAATAAAGGGTCTCAAAGAAACAAGCAAAAATTAGTTTGCATAAAACATTAGGAAAACATTCCCAAAGCACTCCAGAAATGTCATGAGATATTAATAATTTGACATGATTATGTATGATTTGTTGAATGCATAAACATGCTTGAGCAGACAGAAGGAACACCTACGACTACCCAAGAGGCACTTACTACATCCAGGAGCCTGACTTTTCGGGGTGCTTTGTGTTAAGAAGTCCTGAGCACTCAGCTTTCAGTGAAACCCTGGGGAGCTGAGGAGGCTCAGAGCTTGCAGAAGGTGTGCAGAGCATTGCAGAAGATGCTCAGCATTTAACAGCTCTGGGGACTGTGGACCGAACTTTCGGTGATGCCAATCTCTTCCTGGGAACCTTGAGAAAAATGGTTTCACTTTTACCGTACTGTCCAGGAGCAGCTTTAATACCCTTCTGTGCCCATGCTGCTGCATGGCTGCTTGCTGTGGAGGAAACACAGAGCCTGACGAGAAAAGCCGCATGAGCGCCTCTGTGCTCAGGGCTCCCGCTGCAGTGTCACCAGGTCAGTGGTGTGCAATGATCTGCTCCCTTCTGCCAACAAGTCCCAGCCCATCATCTTGGTCTGTCACGAGCTACTTCTGAGCAGCCCCTGTGTCAGTGTCCCATGTACGAACATGCGCGCTGCATACCAGGAACATGGGCTGGTGATGGAGCATCCTCACCTAGGTGGCTTCCCTCCTAAGACATAACAGAGGAAAGCCGTTGATCCCTGAGCTGCCCCAGCCCAAAGCTCTGTACCTCTATATGGCTGCACAGTCCTATACTTCACTGCATGTAACGCCAGCTGGTATACTCACTTTAAATGGACATGTAACAGTACTGGGGAGAAGGACAGTAGCGCTCTGATGTACATGATAAAAACGTTATTGGCTAGCAATTAACATGTCTGTTTATCTCCTAGATGATGAAGCCGTGAGCAAAATATATATGTGATCTCAAGCAAGTGCCGATTATAGTTCCTGCAATGTAAATGAGCTGCACACATAGTTTGCTTTCTTCACAATATTCCACTTCTATTGTTCTATATGTGCTCTTTATTCTGTTTGTATTAGGACATTGTCTTTCATTTTCGTGTTCTCCACCCTCCTGTTATAATCAACTCTTCTGCCCTTTGTTTATGTCATGCCCATTCTTCTTTCATTAGGCCTTAATTATAGCCTGTGTCTATAACTTTCTGCCTTTGGCTGTTTACAGAATTGGTTTTCTGCCTCTCTTTCACACATACACTTCACTCCCATTCTTCTTTAGATCTCAACTTCTATACAACCATCACCTTTTGAAAGTGCAAAGCAGGACAATTAGTCATTGTAACAAGTTTTCCAAGGCTGGAAGGTCACATTACAACTCTTAAACTTCAGTGGTTTAGATGTTTTGAGATGCAATGTGAAAAATGTTTTTGATCTTTTTATTGCGTTGGTAAACTTTTTATGGGGCAATCCATTTACCTAGTCCATTAGAGAGCTCAATAAAATATTCTGTGCACAAAAATACTGCACTTCACCAATTATGTATATATCTTTGCTCTGTAAAATCTACACTTCTGTGCAAAGACCTAAAATATTTTATGAATACAAATTATTTTAACCTCAAATCCCACCACCGCAGCAAATTAGTTGCTACCTTATTTTCTTAGTACTTTTAATCCATAGTATTAAGCATCCAATTTTGAAAGTCATGCTTCCCACTTATGAAAAATTAAGTCTTAGGCCTGATAATTGTGCAGTTGCTGGAAGTGCAAATACAAGTTAGCTACTTGTGCATGAAGCCAGCCAGCTCCAACGTATCTCTGGTCAGCTGTTATCCCATTTGTATGCCCAATTAGCCCCGCAAAGGTGTCTGCAACTTGCACACGCTCCGTTCTAAAAGACCAGACTTCAGAGATTAATGCAAACTCACAACACGAGCCAAGGCTGGAGCTGGAGTCACCAGTTTGGACTCCTTGTTACCAGTTTCAATATATACATTAAAAGTGTAAATATATATGTGATACTGGCAGTGTCATCTTCTCTCACATCCAAAATTATCTGCTTTTGAATTCTAGACAGCAGAAAGGAAATTGCTGGCAATTATAAAACTCTCGACCCTGTTGATGATGACCCCTTTGAACTAGCTCAGCTCCTTCTGTTTTTGCTCCTTCAGTGACAAGAAGTAACCACAAAGGTAGCTTCACTGCTCAGGGAAGGTTCCTCTCCCAGACTGAGGAGCATCTTCTCAAAGCTCCTGTAAGAACCACAGACATGGGCAGAAACTGGATTATGTCTTCTCAGAGTGTAGGAGAAGTTGGGTTTTGTTATTCAGATGGTCCTTGAGGCTAACAAGGGTCCTAGGACTGGAAGCAGCAGAGCGGTGCCAACGTGGAAGAAAATTTGCCACTCCTGTCACTACTATGAGCAAAGGGAAGACAGGGGTAGGGACTGGTACTAGCAGGAAGATCCCCTCACCTTCAGCCCCTTCAGTAGTCACCATAGCCCCAGACATCCAGGCTCTTTCCTGGTAGCAGCACCCATGGCAAATCTAGAAAAGGAGTCAGGAAAGTCACAGATTACTGCCTCAGCAATCACTTAGTGTAGGCAGTTGCCTACTGTGTTTCTTTGGCAAGTTTATCGTGAACAGAAGGTCCATGCAGCCTTAGACAAACATCTGCTGACCTTGTCTTTAGAAGCTGGTTCGTATTTGAGTAACACACTGCTAGTTCAGGGATTGTTAAGGCAGCACAAAGCTTCCCTGTTGTGCACCAAGGATCATTTGTCCCAGCCCAAGAATATAACTGCATTTTCCTTTCCCTTTCTCAGCCACTGAGTCGGTTGGATACTTTTATCCCATTCTTCCCTGTCTCCAACTTTCTGCCTTTGCTCTACCATCATGCTACCGCTCCATCACAGGTCCACCTTCCTCTCTTCTCCACCTCCATGTATTTGCTCTGCAGCTGGGCCTCCGTGTCACCTCTCTGCCTCTGGCCACTGTCCCCCAGTGCCCTGTGACCCCACTCATCCACTCTCTATCCACTCCATGGGAGTTCAGCCCTCCCAGGTGGTGAGCACTGAGCATGCTGCAGGCTTTGGTTGCTTGGCTTTTCTGCCTGGTTTCAGGCTTTTGCTTGTCTGTCTGCCTTCTCTGTTGCTGCAATCTTTTTCTCATCTGAGGTTCCCCTTTCCCCCTGCCTTCATCTTCTCCCTGAAAGCTCAGTGCCAAAGAGACCTTTTCAACAAGCCACCTCTGTGCTAGAGGCAGCTGTATGCATTGCCATTCACTTAGTTCACATGATACATCCCCCAGCTCTTTCCTCCTTCTTCCCCTGTTATTGCAGCATTTGACCTGCATTAGAGAGATGTGTTGGCTGCAAGAGGAAACATGGTGACACCAGCAGTCATTTAATTGGTAGGGTGAGAGGGTGAACTGCAATTATCTCATACGCTCAACTTGTTTTAGGAGGCAGGGATCCTACAAAAAACATGATATCTCAGAGGGTCACAGCAATTCACAGTGTTAGTGACTTAGATACATGTGAGACTTTTATTCTCAACACTGCCAGCATCATAAACTTTTACAAACACAGATTTATTCAGCAAACAAAAGGAAATAACAGCAGCCTGAAAAAAAAAATTATGTCCATTAAGCAATGTAACCTAACAGGTATAGCCGTATCAGTGACCTAGCTCTGCTATTTAATCCATGAAGATGCTGTGGTCCTGGAGAAACTGAACAATTCCCTGGCAACAGTGAGCAGCAGCATGAGGCCATTAATAGAAAGCCTAGCTATGGTCCTGCAGTACACATTGTAATCCCACTAGGCTTCATGTAAAATTATTTTTATAAAGTCAGAAAAGGATTTGAAAAGCTTAGAACCACAGGATATAAATCTAAAATTACAGGGTGAAATTTTGCAATACTTCAGATACTACGTAAATACAATTTTAAGACCTTCAAACCTACTCTCTGCATTACACTGACAATATAGGAATGGATGAACACATTGATTTCAGCACTTAAATTCATGTTCTCTGAAAACAGACAACAAAGCTCAGATTTAATCTAAGGAGATCATTCTCTGTTGCTGTGAGTACTACAGTTCAGAGTATGTATACTAGATTTATCTCCAGTCCTCTTCAGTGACAGTATCCCTATAAGAGATACAGGAATTGCTTACATTCATAGGTAACATAAGCATTTTATTTAATATAGAATGAGTCTGATCACTGTCAATCCCTTATGGGATCTACTCAGGTGAAAGATCTGGAGAAATGTACCAGTCTATTTCACATCAGTTAAACTAATTTTCATCTGCACTTTCCCCTCCAACTCTGCCCAATAGTACTAAAATATTACTTATTAGATCTTTGGAGAAAATTTCAAGTACTGCAAGTGGCATTGCTAAAATGTGTTAAGACAACTAAATAAGTCAACAAACTTTATACTATGTCTGTATCTGGTACAACATGAGAAGTAGAGGGCTATATCTTGATCTCTTTTCCCTTAAATCAGGAGCTAGAGAGGTCAGAGTTGAAAAAAATTTCTGTTTCTCAAACAGTGTGGGGTACCTGCGATACCATGGCATGAGGTGAGTGATAAGCACTGTTCTCAGCCATCACACTGCAAAAGCAATAGAGGGAGACTTGTGATTTTATACATATTATGTTCTAAACAAATATTTTATTTCCCAACTTAAGTAATGCCAATGCAAACATTACTCATTCTGGAAGTGTGTTTAGATTTGCAGAAGTCATTGTGATTCTGAATGCTACACACTAAAATTGATTTTCTTTTTGTGCCTCATTATGCATTCTTTTGGTTTCATTTTGTGTGCACATATACCTAGAACACTGGAAAGACGCATAACGTGCCATCTCATGCAATCAGGATCTAGGACATGAAAGGCTTGTTCAGTACAATGTTCCATGTCATACAGTCAAGGAGATGTGACCATGAGTTAACTCTGAAGCACAGACGTACGTCAATGGTTGCACGAGTACAGAGCACTGTGGTGTGATCTAGCCCATTTCCTGCTCATGATCTCATTCCCCACCACAGCCTTGAACACAACCTCCCCCCACCAGCACACTTTCCCTTAGAAATGAGTTTTGGCCTTGGTGTTAGATCTCTTCTGACCTGGACAAAGTGCACAGATGATGACTCCCCTGTTAGCATCTTCCTGAAGACAAAGGACAAGTTTTTTAGCTCCTGAACAGTTTGGCGACCATGGTTTTGTGGTAAGGACTTGGGAGTCTTACCCCAGTAGTATTGATACAGTGTGAGGAAATTGGCTTTCAAAAGCCAACATGGATCACCTACCCAGCTCCACTCTCACTCAGTTTCTCCCTGCTGGGTTCCCCACATCAAGCCTCTTCTCAGTTCTTGAGACACTGCTCAGTCCTAACCCTGATGGTGATTTCTTTTTACCACATCATCTTTCCAGTGCAGGCTCCCTGTACACAACATATTGAGATACCAGAATTTAAAAAGAGAATACCTGTACAGGCTTATGCCACCCTTTTCCCATTCATTTTGAGCGCCTTGCTGAAGTAAAGGTACCCTTTATATCATCCAGGAGACATGCCACTGAGTCATCTATCCCTTTACATGACCCCCCTGACACTCATTCAGTTCATCTGAAGAGGAACTCCATGCAGGCCAAAAATGAATCTCAGTCCCACCCTCATAAAGATCCAGCACATCCTGGGACATGGCGTGCGTGTATTTATTGATACAGTAATCATGGCAAGTCACATTCTCTTTCTGTGTATTTAATGGAGACATTATTATTCTGCCCCCTTTGCCTCATTATAATAAAATCCTACCTTGGATTTAATAACTAAAATAAATCTGCTTGAGTCAGGCCAAGAGCTAAGTTAGTATTCTTCCTAAGGACCATCTTAGCTATGCAACGGAGAGATGACACTCTACATCAGCCAACATATGATAACCTATCTTTAATTTCTCTCTGCTCTGGTGCTATTATCTCTCCTCTGCCACAGCTGCATACTGCTATTGTCAGTGGTAAAGACAAGACATCTCTAATTAGAGGGCAGGATAAATTGCTTTTATCTACTTTTAACATGCTTTTACATGGCACCTGGTACACAAGCCTTAGCTAGGCAACGATAATTTGAAAAGCAAATCACTGCTTGGAGAAATATGATACATTTTAAAAAGAAAATTAAATGTATAGAATAGCAGAATCAACATATTGGAGATTGCTGAGCTTTAAAGCTGTCAGAAGTCTTGTATTCTTATGTTTTATATTGAGTTAAAATAAGCAATCACAGTCTATATACCCAGCAGTTTCTCTCCCTCTGTCTCTCTGGATGATTCAAAGAGCAAGCTGTGATTTTGGAACTATACATGCAACACAGCAAAGACACCCTTGCCATGCAGCAACTCTGTCTTCTCTGATGGTAAGTCCAACTGAACAGTTTTAAAACATGCTCTACAGCATCAGCATTGACTCATGCAGATTTATCCCTGGAATAAACCCATCCTGTACAGTACAAGTCCATATTACTGCTTTATACCATGGTTAACAAAAATGAATTAAAAAAATCCCAAATACGCAATGACAAACATTTACCTCTAGAGAACAAATCTTATTAACAAATGATTCACCTGCTCTAATGACTCACCTTTTACAGAAAAACAACACATTAGCTACCGAGGTCCAAAAATTACTGATCTTTAGCTAACAGCAACCATCAAACATCAGTCAAAAATTTCAGCTGTCCGTTACCTCTCTGAGTTCAGTTCATATAGCTGGGAGTGCATGACTGCCGTACTAAACCCACACTGTTCAATCGCTTTGCTCATCATCAGAAAGTATCAAGTGCTCTTCCATGAAAGGCATTGCTACAGAGACATATATTCTTTATAATGCACTGTCAGTTGGCTTCATCTTCACTAGCAGAGTCAGGCAGAACTCATACTTCTAACACATCCTCCAGGCTTTTGATTACACTTTCTTAAAAATCTGTTGAGCTTGTCTGATTGTTAGGAGCTTTCTGAGATGTAAAACTTCATAGATCCAAATGGTGACTGGGCCAAATGATTTTATTTGCTATTTACTGCAACTTAGCAGTTTGGAAAGTCTATAGAAACATCCAAGAGTGACAGCTTGCAGAGAAAAGCTCAGTAGAGCTTCTGCTGTTAGTTTAATGAAAGGGAAATCTCTTTGCCTCCAGACTATGATTTCTGGCCCAACTTTCTCCTGTGGTGGTGTGCACATTACTAAACGTGCTCACAGAGCTGTAGTCTGCAGCAAGCACCAGTTGCTGCCCGTCAGAATACCAAGTACAGTGCTGGTAAAACAGGGTCAGAAAAAACACCCCAGGCTGGAATAGGGCTTTAGTCACATTGGAGGAGTTTCTACTTAATGATAAAGCTATAAAGGATCTTGTTTTCCTGAGCTCATTTGCATGAAATATCCTGCAAAGAGATACCACTCGTTCTCTGTCCTCTTTAACGCAAAGCTAGGTAGCCTTTTATTCAATCCCAGACTGGGTCAGAAAGAAAATAAGCTAAGCAGTTTCACTAGGGTGTACTATTTGCTTTTCAAAGCCACCACAAAGTATAAGAGAGATGGCGTGCACGCGGAGTCACTGACCAGAGCAGCAGGTGTGCATCAAGTGATGAGTGATGGGAGATGCAGTGCCATAGCAGTGGTGGTCTAAGGCAGTAAGGAAAGATTTGCATGGAGAGTGAGTCTCTGTTAGTACCCTTGCTGATACTTAGGAAAGAGAGACAAATTTTGGGAAACAAACCTTTTGTTAGTCTTGAAAAAGAAGGAATAAATTTCAAGAACAGGTTGCCAAAAATTGCACTGGTGATAACCTATGTTAATATCTGAGGCAAGAAATGCCTGACTGGGATATCTTAGCAAATACAATGTGCAGAGCTGGTGCTGAGCAAAACGATCAAGTGTAGGTGACAAGATACTTATAACAATGTTTAATGACGCACGTACAAATCACAAAGCTGCAAAAGTGAAATTGCAATTTAATTGCCTGTCTCTAATACAAGCAAAATATTTTAAAAAACAGTTGAAGACCATAATTTGGGTTAGAAAATCAAGCACTTAAAAGTTAGAAAATGCAATTTGCTGTAACTAAGTTTCGTAATACAGTCTTTGATAACCTCATCACAAGCCATTTTTGCACGGTATCCTGATTTCACTTAGGGCACAAAGTAGACTGTGCTTACTCAGTTAATGAACAACTATCCATTCTTCTTTCTCCTGTCCCATTTGCAGCCCCCTGACGCATACTATTCAAACAACCTTCTAAAATCAGAATGATTAATGTTTCTCCAGTGCTCATCACAACATTATCCAAATCTTGTTTAATCACACTTATCTTCATAACAACCTTGTGAAATGACGGAGCGGCTACTCTTTATGTTTCAGCTGGGGACATGAGGCAAAGATAGTAATCCTAAAAGTGTCTACTGATGCTGGGTACCCAATCTGAGACCCGTGAGACCCCTTTTTTTTATTAGTTAGCATTATCTTGCTCTTTGTACATTCAAAACAAAACTATCATTGATGTCAGTTGGAGCAATGAGTTCTGAGCATGCATGAAAAATCTGTCTCAGATCAAACCCCTTAAAAGGCAAATTAGTGCAGAAGCTCTGCTTAGTATATCTTCTTCAGGATCACCTGGGGATGTGTTATAGAGATGAGAACAGAATCTGCTTCTTTACATAGTTAGATAAATAATATATTCATAGAATATAATCTAATATATAATTAATATAATAGTATAATAATATTTACATAAAAAGAAGCATTGATATATACATACATACGCACAAATATATGCATACACATTCATTTTATTTATCAATTGATTTTTACAAGGAATGGGATAAATTACACTGTTATTAAAAATAATAAGTACTGAACAACAGAAAATGAGGATGGCAAGGATTTACCACCTAAACACCACATAATATTTGGCATAACTTACTCTTGCTTTGGGCTAATTTTAAATTATAAAGTTTTCCCCTGATTCTCAGTTTGTTTCTTTTAACATACTAGTATTGTTTTCCTGGAACATATCCCTTTTTTTTTTCAACTGACTTTGTTCTCCTTGAGGCATTTATACCCTGTGAATACATAAGTGAACAAAAGGATCAGATTAGATGGAGGAAGAAACAAATTCAACAACAGATAGCAACAAGCACTTTGCAGTACTTATCATCAGTGAATAAGGTCTGCATCTTTCGATAAATAAGCAAACAGAAAACCAATGTAAATACATGGATAACCTCAATGGATTCAGTGCTACAGACAGAAAATGCGTTATTTCAGGTGCTTCCAGGAGTAACCCTGACAGAATCTTCCTTGCTGGAGGCAAAACATTGTTCTAATTAAAGAATTTTAAGTGCATCTTCCTGATCTCTTTGGACTAGGTTTTTTTAAAAATACGTAAAATTGGCCAAGCCCTATTTGAAAATCAGAAGCTGACATTTACGCTAATAAAATTTTTTTTATAAATATAACAAAGGTTTTTAATTTTTCCTCCATGTTTGTCATGTTTTAGGATATTGTTTTCCTACATTAGTACCAGATGCACAGTAAAGACATGTTTATATTTCCTCTGCTTCAAGATATCTAATACATAATACAGTAACATACCCGTGTAACTTGCTGGTATCTATGTGCCAACCTAAAAAGGCTCATCGTCCTTATTAGATTTAATTAGATCTAGCCACAACCGCCAATTAAGCTGTCACTTTAATATAGAACCAAAGTGTATGGATCAAATACGCAACCTTAATTGAAATTAGTCAGTCCTAGTTCCATTTTTTCCTAAAAAATTGTCCTCCTCATTAAAGGAACTATTTATTTTCATTTTAACTTTACCAATTCACTGTGAATGCTAAAAATAAAAATAGATAAATGCAAAAAGGAGATATTGTTGGAAAAATCGGAATGTACCATGATCTGTATTATTTATGAGTGATTAGGGAGACTAAGGAGAAGGGAAAGTTTGTACTAACAAAGCAAACCACATAGTTTATAAATATTTTGAGCTTTGAGATGCAGAGAGGATATTTGTTCAGTTGAAACATACATATAAAAGCAGGCAGAATTACATTTCTAATCAATTCAACATACAAAAACTCGTGTAAAATCCTGCAATAGACAAAGCAGGATACAACAGACTCTGACTTTTTAATGTTAAGAGTGATTCTCATGGAAAGTCCACTCTTAGTGACTCTTTCTGGCAGGGCAACATATTCATAGAGTAAGAAAAAAATAGCAGTTTTGAAAAATCAAATACATCTGTTGACTTTCAATACCAGTGTCCGAACTGAATTTGAGCTTTTTAATGGTTGGCAAAAAAAGACCCCAGAATCCCTGACACATAAAAATATCTGTCCTTCTATACACTGCAGATTTTAGAAGGCACATATCCACATTGGCTATGCTCGCAATGAAATGAGTTGAAAAATAAAACCTGAAAAATAATAAATAATCAAAATCCAGCTGTTACTGACATTAGTAAGAAGGTTCACAATTTTTTCCTTCTGAGCAGAACCAGGCCTTTGGTTATGAAGTGCCTCCTGAGTTAAAATGTACATCAAGCTGATGATTCACATTCTCGAAGAGCACTTTCATAAAAAGGCAAAGGTACAAGTGGTAAGGTCTCTGCTACTACTTGCAGACATGGTGATGCTGGACTATTGATGCTACAGTTCATGCTGATTCAGCTCCTATGCTACTGGCATTATAAGCACAGTGTTCATCTCAGGTGGGACCATTAATCCAGAGATAACAACTTTGGAACCGGTCCAGGCACATCAAATTTTATACAAATTCCCCTACGATAGAGAAGGCTATGTTTCTCCAGCTTCAACTTTTTACCAAAGAATAATAAAAATTCAGGTCAATTCCATCCCAGCAAGACAGGAGAAGAGGGCCTTTCTAAGAACAGGGAAGTCTACAGATACAGGAAGTCTTTCTTTTTTCTTTTGTTCCCTCCCCACATGAATGGATTCCTAAAGTGGAGACACAGGGAAAAGATGACAAGAAGTTCATAGAAAAGATTTATTTCTGGCCAAGCTCACATGTAGCCTAATCTAGGCACTTACACAAGTGAGGGAGGAAAAGGAACAGTGCAAAGTGGATGAGGAAAGGAAATGGCTGGCTGCATTCAATTTTCAGCCAAAGGGCTATTCATATACTGGAAAATAAAGATTCCCTCTGACAATCTTTTCCCCACATAGTTTGGTATTTGAAATTATTGTAATTTGCATGATTGCTGACTTTTAGGTACAGTAAAAATTCGAGCCATAAATCTCCATCTTTAGTCTAAAGTTTTACCTTTTCATATTTTACCCCCACTTTGGCAGGTTTTCTGGACTCCAGGACTGTGACTCTAAACACTGACATCTGGACCTGGTTGCTTGGGGTCCTCCCTGTGTGTAAACTGGAGCCATCAAGCACTTTTTATGGACGTCGGAATTGTCTTTTCCACTGTGAAATGCATTTGTGGTTTTCCCCTTGTCAAGCTGTGTCACAGTCAGTACCAACCATGGTTAGTGCTGGGCAGCAGAAGATTTACAGGAGAATGGACCCATGATGTTCCCTCCCTGCAGCAGGACACAGCACCCCAGTCCTGGCTGCAGAGGGAAAGCTGGTCCATGGTCCTAAACAAGGGAATCTAATCCCTTAATTACTTTCCCAGGGCTAGACGGCACTGTCAGTTTTTTCCTGTTAGCTTTCCTTGAGAATAACAGAAACAGACAAAATTTCCTGTAAAAATATATGTACACAGTAAAAATTATGAGGAAAAAAAAAAAGGTCTTCCCAAGACAAACAACCCACAGTCCCATTACCTTTGAGAGTTCAGGTATGTATTGTCATATATAGGTAAACCTAGTTTGCAGCTCTCAATGACTCACAAATTAATGACTTTAACTATTCTAACAAAACTGCAAACTTCCATAGAAAGAATTCAACTGATTTCTTTCCTTCCCCTGCTTCTTCTAAATCACAGAAATCAAAAGCTCTGACATTGCTTCATCTGAGAATGTTTTCTTTTCTGAAATGAATATTTAGACAACATATTTATTTTTTAAAAGCCTTGCTTTTTTGAGACTGAACTTGAACTCCACTTACTGGCAAGTCTGGATTTACAAGGCTGCCAGCTAAAAATAATGCATGAAGAAAGAAATCATGTGGAACAAGTCAGGGCACGACACAAACATTAAGAAATAAAATTCTTTGCAATATTCTGCACTCACACAGAAAAAGTTAAAGTTCATGGTCACAGAGGAAAAAGCCTGTAAGCAGTCCCATGCAGTATACTAACTATTGCTGTAAATTGAAACACAGCCTACTCCAAAACATTCTTCTCATGGTAGCATGCAAGTATGACAATGTAAGTAAAGCTGAGCACCCAATCAGGTGAGTGCTTTTTTTATATATCCTACACAGTGCCCCTGGTCATGGCAAGGGTGTCCTGGATTTATACTGGACCAGTGGCAGAATTTGAAGATACTGCTAAAGCTGTGGAAAAACACTGCCATGAATAAAACCACCCAAATTTGCTCAGAATGAGCCAAGATTTATTAAATGTTCAGAGTAAGATTGAGGAGAGCTTTAGAAATCAGTTGATACGACCTGGGTTCTTCCAACTCCACATAAAATTGATATGATGATAATTACCACTAGACTGTAGCATAATCTATTGCTTGCAAAGTGCTTTGAAGTTTTTAGATAAAACTTGATGTGTAAGATATTAAAATATAAATAAGCCACAACATGAAGTTTGCGTATTGGGAGCATTTCAAGATAGATATGGGTAAAACATTTTTTACTGAACTTTTGATGGTGAGAGACAAAGATTCACAAGCACCAGTTCTGTGGAATCTTCCACTTTGTATCTCTTCCCTAAAAAGAAATAAGTCATCATCCTGAAAATATATATAGACTATTTCCAGTTTTAGACATAAATATGACATAACTATTACAAAGTCCTCTTTAATCATTTTTAGGAAGATGATTCAATTTATGGTAGCTTTCTAACCATTTACATTTCAAAATAGAACACTTATTTTAGAATCATCTTCGCCATGTGGTTAAAAATTCTGCTTTCTACCCAGTTCTGTTTCGAGATAAGAAGGTTAAGACTTTCAGACTGCGTGCTCAGAAAGAGCCATGTGCTGCATTGTGTAGCTGACTGGTGTACACATAAATAACAGCCGATTTGTGAATGGACGTAATCGTGCACACAGGCAAACCAAGAGCAGTGGCCTTTTATACTGCTGTTTGTGCAACACGAGTCACAGATATGCGAAGCATAAATGTGCTTCTGCCTTTGGGCTACTGAGTAGCTATCGCACAACAATTTGTCTCAAATTAAATGGCTTCAAAGATGCGAAATAAGCATGTCATTCACCTGCCATCTCTTCGTTTATTATGCCTGATGCTATCATCTCGTATTCTTCCTAATCCTCCTCCGCGGATGGACTGTTTGCACCACTTCTGGAGTGTCTCTGACTGCAGCGGTACCACTGCGAGTCTTTCAGCAAAACTGCTTTTATTTGGCAACATCGTAACGTCTATCACAAGAACCGAGATCGAGTCCTTTTTGCTGCTCTGCCAAGATCTTGAAACTCACCTCCTTGTACTGTGAGCATTTTTGACCCCAGCTAATGTGATTCTTGACCTGTCTAAGAACACCGAGAATCAAACCGACGTCTCTTGGGAGAGGCAGGTTTAGCAAAATAATCTTAAACTCATTGAATCACCATGGCAGCAGAAAGAGATACAGATTTCCGCTGAGTGAAAGGATCTACAGATTGGAGGCAAGGACACAGAAAAAAACCCACCTCTTTCCTCCCCTCCTCCATCAATACTTCAGAAGCAGTCCTAGAAAATAACGGGGGACTGAAAACCGTATCATTGTGGTTGGGGTAAGTGAGAGCCATCGAACAAAGGCGTCAGGCTCAGAGGGAGCCCAGGGGAGGTTAATCAGTATCTGTGTGCGCACGCAGGACACGGCAGGGGATTACCCACGTAGCTACTTACTGCCTGAGATCCCTATCGCCCTTGTTAGCTCAGGTACATTGGAGAACAGCTAAAACATCTCCACTGGTTTGGTCCACTAATCACCCAGGGCAAGGTTCGGGCACCCTCATTAACACATTTAAATCAGGCTGGCTACTGAGGAAATAAGCTGCACAGCAAAGTAAACAGTGAAAGAATTTGGGCTGTTATCAGCTCTCCTCATACGCAACGAAGTATTAATTGATAGAAAAGCTACACTCTGGTGAAGTTTAAATGCAGACCTGCTGTTCTCTTCATAGACCATTAAAGAAAAACATAAATATTCAGAAGTCAGGCAAGAAAAAAGTTAAGGCATCGATGTGGTGTTCTCTCCCTAGGAGGCTGCTGCTCACCTGTGTGAGATCTGGGATGGAGGGCTGACGCCCCACCACCTGACCCCATGCATCAGGTCTGCATAGGAACTGCTACACAACCCACGTCCCATTCATCCAGCTGCACAACCTGCTTCTTGCCAAACACCCAGCATCAGTATCAATGTATTCCTTCAAAATCGTCACGGAATAAGATGATAACCTAAATACAGGACTGGGAGTTCCTGATGCTTGAACTGATGCACAAGAAAAGGGACAGAAAGCACTCAGGGAACCCAGTTCACTTTCCTTCTTTGCAAAGAGACGTCAGTGACACTTGCAAACCCCCATATCCCCTGAAACACCAGCGAGTGCTGCTGCTCACGGGGATTGCTGGTCGTGTCAGGGAGAAGAAGCACAGGCAGAAGGAGGGCACAACTCGCAAAGGAAGGAACACATTGCATTTTTGTGTTCATTTTAATTGCTGGGGAACAATGCTACTCCACACCACCCACAGCTTGGGCCTGTGACTTAATGGCACAGTCTGTCCCTACATATGCAATATGGCTCGCTTGTTTTTTATTATTATTTTTTAACATGACTTTACAACAAGCAATTTAACGGTTTCCTTTCCTGTTTCTGAGTGGCACTTGCACGCTGTTTTCATGGTAGCTTTTTGTAATTTGAGGCCCACATTTCTCTGACCCATCACTCTTGCCAGTTTGGGAAGGAAACCGCAGATGATTTTTTTGCCGCCCTGAGCTAGTACCTCGGGCAAGCAGCTGCCTACTTCACTTGCCTCTACAGACAGTCCCATGCTAACGTATGGTTAAAAAAGCACTCTTCATGCATAGGGAACACATTGATGGTAAGTCCATGCTATTTTTAAACAATCCCCATGAAAACCGCTGTCATGTTTTCCTCATGCTGGCATGCAACTGAATGTTATGTAGGGTTCCCCCTCTTGGAACAATTTTTTACTGATCTTGCTTTGTTTAAACTGCTTTGGTGCATGATTTGATGGAATGCGTGGAGCAGAAGGAAACTTTGGATTGAATGCCAGATGCCTGCTTCATTCCTCTAACCTACGGTGTTATTAAAATATTACCAACTGGTTCTCAAGATCTTTGCACTGCAACAACTTAAAAATAATATGGATATCAGTTTTTTTGCTTACTGTTGTGTTGTGATTGTTGTCTCTGTTGTCACAAGTATGAATATCAGGTAATGGGTACCATTCATTTTTGTAGTTAGTAGTTTTCCTGGGGTGCTAGTGACAGGAGAAATGTATGCATTAAAACAAGCGTGATGGAAAGCAGCTCTCTTTATAATTTCAGCCCAGCTGCTGTATTGATGGATACAATCTTTACCACATGCTCCAGGTGGCTTCTAATGCCTGACTCCCTGCAGAAACCTCTATTTGCACATCTTAAACCACTTATTGGATTTGAACAGGATTTTTCAGCCTGAGTGCAGTAACAGTGTTCACTTATGTAATATTTGTAAATCCTGGCTTTACATTTCACTCACCAGACTATCTTCAGAGGTATTCAACAGAGCCTTTATGTGGTCTGATTCTTGCTTTTTAGTGAGATCCCGTCAACTTGTATGGCTACAAAGCGCATTGCTAAATTTATTTTCCATCATTGTCAGGGGTTTACAATGAAGTGTAACTCAATTAATCAGCCCTTGCTGAATAGTGCTTTTCTTTGTCACCAGATTTCATATAAAATTAATCTGAAAGCTTTGTATTCAAAGTTCACAAAGGTTAACCTTTATTCAGGGCATGCATCTCCAAAGGCTCTAATCAACTTGTCTACTGTTGTTTAGAACTTCACTTACTACTGTACCAGTTGCTTTGAATTATTGTGCTTGAGACCTTTATTTGGTGCCTGAGTGACTGAACTGGCACACTGAAGGCTGCAACATAAAGGGCTTTTATAATTATGGATGGGTAGAGCAGTTACTAAAGGATATATATTCCATCTTGTCTTATGCATTACAACTGTCCACCACTCAGATGTTTACTGTACACTTTGTAGCTGTGCAATAAAACTTCAACTGTTCTCATTCCCCTAGTAATTCTGTGCACAGCCCAGATCTCGTATAATGTTTAAGGGACTTAATAATAAGTTAGTGTACTAATTAGTGGAGACAACAGCAGACACCCATGATTTATAGCAAATGCCCAACAGATGATTACACTGCTGAACCACAAGTAAATCTTTTCAGCAGTGAGCTTTACAATTAATTGCACATCAGTATACTTATTTTGCTCCTTTATATTAAAGAAAAAGAGAAAAGATGAAAATGTTCCCTTTGAAAGGTGGACCTTATGTTGGCTGCAGGTGTTTCTGCTGATAGAAGGCATTGGTATGCAGAAACAGAACCATTTTCAGATAGGATAAACTTCTATTCCCGTCCTCCTTTGTTTAGTATGAAATATTATTCTCCACTTGAGTGATGTTTGCATTCCTTTCCAACACAGTTGGTTTGATTTGTGACCTGAATACAATGACATACATACCAATGTTCCATTACATGAACTAACATATTTGGGATTCTTGAAGGTGGGAGTGCAAGGGGACAGCAATCTGACTACATTATTTCTTTGAATTTTGGCGTAAATTGCACATCCTTTTTTTTTGTTTTCATACTAAAATCTCATAAAGATATTAAGCACATAAATTTAATATGAATGCAAGGCAGCTGGACTGACACAATAGATCTAAGGAAACATTAGTGCTCAGATTATTGACCCAAAAGGCTGTAAGAAGGATTAGCAAGACAGACTGTAACAGTTCCTCCCGAGCCTTTACAGTCTGCTGGGTCCAAAGTCCACTTTGCACAATCTCCCAAGCAGAGAATGTTCTCCAAATTAACATGTTTTCTAAAATACCTGCTAAGCTACAAACTACACTCCAACAGAGCTGTTGGGGTCCATCCGGTGAGTATTAGGCAAACCAGAATATAGAAAGGACATAGAACAGAAGCCAGAAAATAGTAGGCTTTAAAATGCATTGTCAGAACACTAAATACAGTGGTATGCAAACATAAGAAAAGTATTTACTTGAGATATTGGCCAAACCTGAGGCAAATGACACACAGAATATAGATTATAATTCACATATTGAAAGATTATTTTAAGTTAATGACTATTAGCTTTAATGTAGATTATTTTTCTTTTCTTAATTATTACAGTATAAAACAAGAATAAGTTTGATCTCTCTATGTCAAACAATAACTAGCAAGAGGAGGATTCAAATTAGTCATCTGGCCTCTCATGGCATCATTGACTTTTTCTTCAATCTCACTGATGTAAAAATGTCCATGCCTTCATCTTAAATAAGGCAAACTTGGCATTCCAAAGCAGCTTTTAATTTTCCATCTGGAACTTCTTCCAAAGCAAAGATGGCCATTGCACTTCCAAAAGATAAAAGAAAATTAAAAGTACTCTTAACCTTTCTCCTGTTTTTTCTCATTTTAGTTGTAATGTTCCAAATATTATTTGAGGCAAACTGAAATTTAAGGAAATCTGAGGGAGGGGAGAAGAGGACACATGGAATCTCAAAAGCTAAAAATAATGGAAAAACCTTAACAGCTTTCTTTTTGCAAAAGATATATTTCTTCTTCAAAGAATTAGGTTTCTCCATTGATATATTGGAAAATTGAAGACTGTCCACGAAAACCATTTTTCAACCAACACTACTGTAATCACAAGGCTGCTAATGACATGCTGCATAGCTTCAGGGCAAATCAATTAATCTGAACATCAATATCTCCATCTGTGATATGAATATAATAATTCTTTCCTTTTTCTTAATTAATTCGTAATATTCTCTCTCTCCTTACTTGCCAAGTGCCCACAGCATTCGTCATTGAGGACTAATTCCAGGGAGCCGGAGGGGCTGACTAGCAGAGAGGCCGTGAACCCATGCACAGAGGTCTAGTCCAAAACGTTCACAGACGGTGGGGACCTCCCCGAGAGGAAGGTCTCTGTCCTGCTTACCATAGGGTAATGCCATCCCAGGGAGTCTTGGGGATGAGATGTCTCAGCATGGCATCTAGGGAGCCCAGTCTGACCCCGTGTTTTGGCCACCCACCAGCGCTACCCACCTTTGGCACAGGAGCTCATGAGGCTAGGCTTAGTTTCAGCTCTCTTACCATGGCATGACTCTGGGTATCAAAATATTTTATCCAGGATGGCCTTAAAGGCTGCCAGATGCACAGGAATAAGCTGGATTGGCCTCTCATGAGGTACCGAGTAAAAGCCAGCCAAAGTTGATGGGCAGTGCTGTCACTGCAAATAGGGTCCGCAGCACTTCAAAATGATTAGAGCCAATTTTACTTGGGAGTCATCTCTTCTAGCAGTTACTTATCAGTCACTCTGCTGGCACGTTGCAGTCACATTGCTATTACAGCCTAGTCACAGCCCCCATTACATGACAGTTGCTTTAGAGTACAGAGCAATCCCATCGCACTTACATTATATTGACAGTTGTACGATGCCACTGTCATATCACAGATATTTCCTTGTCATAACTTAGTGACATTGTAGTCACACGACAGATACTTTTTTAGAGCACATTGAATCTTTTGCATGGAAAACTCTGATAACAGCAGTCACTGCTTAGTTATCTCTTACCTGTAGCTATGACAAAAACATTTTGTGGTGGTCACTTCTACTAGGTGCTTTGACTGTCACACAAAGAACCATGGAAAAGTCTCTGTTGCTCACTACAGACCAAGTCCTGGGTCCTTAGATCCACTATAATGTCAAATTAAAGTAGGAGCTAATGATATTTACAGCCAATTCCATATTTTATAGATGCTTCTTAATCTTGCTGTTCAAATACTGCAGGCATTTCCTCTGGATTTTGAATTGTTACGCATATTAAAGCTATGTGAATAATGAAGCATATCGTTCTGTTTTCATGTTTTCACAATCATTTTTTTCAAAAGCATTTGTCATATAATTTCTCGTTATAATTTTGTAACTCTTCGTAGCCATTGTGTTCCATATATTCAATTAGCAACATTAAAGTTGTGTATCAATATAGTTTGGATGGCATATTTCTGCTCACTCATCGATTGATGAGTCCAGGGAGAAGCCAACACTGCGGTTAATATTCCTTCAGGCTTTCTGAGCAAAATGTTACACTGGAAACTGAAACTGCCTTTAAGAGACATTCCTCCACAAGTCTTTAAAAAGTAGTCCTTTTCCAACTATTATATCACAAGAATATCTAGAGAAGGAAAGAAGCTATATATGGTCTAAGTGAGAGAGTTTAAACATAGGTATCAATGGAGATTTTGCAGTAGTGCCATTACTGTATATTTATCTGAATATTACAAAATCTTCTTTTCCCTAAATCTCCATAACAACACACCAGCAATTAAATTCTGTCCTAATTCAAATCTGCATAAAAACTCATCACCTGGAAGTCATTTCACCCCAGGACCAGGTAATCATTAGGAGTCCCTTCTCTACTTATATAAAATTTCCCAGTGCAGAAGAAATAATAATAAAAAAATCACCCGCCCCCAAATGATTTTCTTTGTCTGTCTTTGATACTGTAATGAACTATTGATTCTATGAGTAAGTGTTCCATATTCCTGTCCAAATAACCTTGGGACTCATTGTATGAAGACTGGCCCTTGTCCCAGGTTCCCAGCTCTACAGCTGGACTTCATTACTGATCCTACACATCGCAGGGGCTGGTACTTCCCTTCAAGTACTGACTTGGATGTAGCAGAATAATTTCTTCTTAGCTGTAGGCAATCTTTGCTGAAGACAATTTTATGTTTCCTTCTGAATTGTAAGACGTGTGAGGAAAAAATCTGATTTTAGGTCTTTCTCTTAACAACTTTCTTATAAAATATAACTATAGGTAGCCCTTCATTTACATTTTGTTAATTTCAACATTTTTTCCATCTTAATTTCCCAAACACCTATTTGTTTGCTTTAAATTATCTCAAAGAGAGGTGCTGTTCCCCCTCAGGGGATGTTTCTGTATACTCAAAGCAGAAGCTCACCACAGTGGGTGTCATACCATAGTGTGACTGTCCTGGGAGGGAGACTGATTTTTAATACAGGCTGCTACATTGATTCTCTTTCCTGCATGTTCCATTGTGGCATTATCTTCTAATTATTCACCTGGTGTATTTAAGATGCAGCTCTTTAAGTTCTTTCCCTGTATGTCTCCCCCACTGAAATGTTCTTGTTTTCAAAATGAAGAGCATGTTGCAAATTGTATTAAAGCTTTATAAAGCACAAAGACAAAGGATACCCTCGGAAACACCACTGCTGATATCAGTGGAGGTAATATGGACCTTGCTGAACTTGACCTTAAAGCCCAAATTTTAAAGTTATGATCCCTCTGATTTTGACAAGGATCAGACTTGAGTATGACAGTGTCAGTTGTATGAAAACTAGGGTATTTTTACAGGCAAAATTCCATTTTTACATGCAAATCCAGCACAAACTGAACAGGTTTTGTTTCTGGATACTTTATATACTATCTACTTGTGCCAGTGCTCAAAAATGACATATGTACATGATGTGCCAGTGCAAAACCACATTAAACAAGAAGCCTGATGTTCTGCTGATAATCTAACTTTTACTCTACTTGATACCCTTAACACTTATACTCATTTTCAGCACTGCATAACTAAAGTCTCTTGAAATAAAATTGAAAATGAAATAAAATTGAAAATGAAATAATCTTAGTGCAAAGTCAAATTAGAAAAGAATCAATAAGTATTAACATTTTAAGAAACAACCAGGGGAAAACCAGCAAATTATCCCACAGAAAAGAGACAATATTAACACAAATGAATAAGAAGCTAATCAAGAAGAGGAATCTGAACACCCACAGAGGAGTTTGCAAGCTGTCCTAGGTTTATTTCATTATTATGAGTATACAGATAATATCTGATGAAAAATGAACACAAAAATCTAAAATCTACTTGCACTGCTATATGACTAAAATCATAAGCAGACAGATTATGCAGACCTGCCAAGTGAAGGCTTCCAGTCATTTCCTTCTTCACAGCACATTGCATTCTTATACCACAGAAGTACTCGGCATGGAGCAGATCTGCAGCCGTTCAGTGGCCTCCAGCTTCAAGATTTCTCCCAGAAAGCAAGATGCAACAGATGGACATACAGTCTTGTTTTGAGGTTTTACATTGTGGTGCAGATTTTGCACCAAACAAAACCTATGTTTTCTTAGGCATCAAACACTCATCTCCAAAACTCAGACCTGAGCCTGTGAACTGCAATGTGGTCTATGCCAACTCCAAAGAAATTATTTAGGAAGTAGAGAATCTTTTCAGAATGATTCATCCCTATATACAATTTTCCTAGCACCTCAAAACAAACATATATTTTTTCTCACTTTGGAAGAAAATGGGTTGAAAGCATCTGTTTTTCATGCCGTCACACTTTTTTAATTTAAAGAGCAAAACCAGAAATATATAGCGGAACTAATATGGGCCACAGTCTTTTTACACTTACATGTACTATCTGTAACTGGAGCAATAAAACTTTCAAAAACAAACGACCTTTTTTATGTCCACTTTTATTTGTCTACTGTTCAAATAATAAAGAAAGTCTATAAAATAGTTCTACTCTGTAACTTGTGAAGTTAAATCCAACTCACCAAAATAATGAAGGAACAACAACAACGCTCTTTTAAAAATAGATCCGGTTGTAGCTTAATTAAAGAAGTTAAATACATTCCATTGCTATGGGGCACTTCACAGCAACACACAATTCATTATCTGGAATTAGTCACCAAGTAAAAAATAAATTTAGTTCAATGCTTACTGTTATGGATTAAGGTAGTAGAAGTGTAGGATGCTACCAATTTATTTTGCTGTTATTTTTAAACCATGCTAGTGATTATTTTCAAGCAATTATATGCAAAGACAAGGAGTTGCTTGCTTGGATTTTTTAGTTAATGATGTAGATCATTTCATTGTATTTCTTCTATGTATTTCAAAATATAAAAATATGGTAAAATATTTCAAGTCAGTATGTTTTCATTGTTAAAATGTTATTTCTGAATAGTTTCCTTTATGCACTGACAATACCTTGTATTTGGGTTGTTACAAGCAGTATTTTACTTATCATCTGGCATTACATGATTCGTGTATGCAGTACTTCTTATTGTATATTACTCGGGTGAAATGTTTATGTAGAGGGCCAGTATAACCGTCATGTAGTCTACAGCAAGGAAATACCAGGCAAGAGACCCGATATCTCTCGCTAGGTGCACAAACACTAACTGGATGGCTGGCCAGCACACCAGAGGTATGTATGTACCGATGGGGCATCAGGCCTGGCCATAGCTGAAGGTCATTGCTCAGCCAACCCCTGCCCATGCCAGAGTGCACACACTGTGTCTGTGGGACTAGCTGGCCAAAAAAGATGACTTCTCAGGTCTTGTGCTATGCAGACCTGGTTTAAGTAGTTTAATAAATAAAACTAGCTATCCTTGAGTGGATACACAGACTGTGTTGATGGTTTCCTGACTACCAAAAACTGCTGACTAAATCTGACCACAATTCCAGGAACGTAAAACAACACTCCATTTACCCAAAAGCAAGATTAAGGAGTTTTGTCCAAAGATTTAACTTACAAATTGGAGTTTGTCTTCCCTTTGTATTATTATGATACCATGACTGTTCACTGTGGAAGGTTCCTTAGTTATGTGCACAAATATGCCCAAAGCAGCCCAAAGTTTGAACAAGACAGTGCAGTGATTTACAGTTGGTTTTCTCACTCACTACAGAAGAAGCGTGGGGTGGATCAGAGAATTCCACTGTGATTTTTTTTTAACATTTTTGGTGAATTGTGAAATAGCAAAACATCTGGAGAAGAGAGGGACAAGTGCAAGAGGGAACATACCCAAAGGTGTAAGTAGGAGTTATGATGCAGATTTTAAACCCATGGTGGTACTTTATGCAGACAAAACTAACAATTGTGAGTCCAAGAGGAAATATAATGTTACTGAGGCAAACGTGCCAGCATGGAAATAATCAAAACAGAAGCTGTTATGCACTAACTCAATGCAGAAATTACTCAGCGCCTGAAAAAGGGCACTTCCATGAACTATCACAGAATCACAGAACCACAGAATAGCTGAGGTTGGAAGGCACCTCTGGAGGTCGTCTAGTCCAGACCTCCTGCTCAAGTAGAATGATAAGTTGCAGAATGTGTGCACTAAAAAAAAGAAAAGGACAGAACCCTAGTTACACAGGAAATCATTAAATGGAAATCTCAAGGAATAGCACAAGCATGACAAATTACATGGCAAAAATTCAAGACCAGTAATGGCTGGTGCATACAGATGATGTGTCATAATGGTTTTTGCCTACAGAGAGGGACTTTGCTTTGCCAACATCTACCTTCTGACTTCACAAAAAAATTCATTGCATTCCAGCAATACGTGATTGGATTGCATAAAGGTCACGATTACCTGCTGAGCCAAATGGGAAATGCAGATGAGACACCAGTTTCCTTTGATGAGCCATCCAGTAACGTCATTGAAGAAATAGGCACAAAATCCGTCATCATCAAAACTTTGGGGAATGAAAAAATGTGCATTACAGTAATGCTGGCAGTGTTAGCAGATGGTATAAAATTGTCACCGTATGTGATCTTGAAGCGGAAAACAATGCTGAAGGACCAGCTGCCTACTGGAATAATTGTTAGGTGTCAAAACCAAGGATGGATGTCTACAGACTTAATGAAGGATTGGCTGAACATCGTTTGGAACAGGAGACCAGGTGTGCTGGTATGCAAAAGGAGGATGCTTGTCCTAGGTACATTCAAAGGGTATCTAACACCAGCAATGAAGAATATCATTGAAGAAATGAATGCCATTCTTGCAGTTCTACCAGGAGGAATGTCACAACTGCAGGTGCCCGATGTAGTAGAGAACAAGCCCTTTAAAGAGTATTTGTAGCCCTTATGGCTCTTGGCAGGGGATCCTGCTGTAACTCCTACAGGGAAGATAAAGAAGTCCTAGTGCAGCACTGCTTTGTCATTGGATTAAGACAGCATGGGATCACATAAATCCAGAAGTTGTCACTGAATGGTTTAGGAAATACTGTATTACAAATTCCATGAGAGTAGCCAATGATGGTTTGATTTCAAAGAAGAAGCTGAGTGGTGAAGACACTAAAAGTGGGGAAGAAGTTAAAGATGAAGAGAGTGACAGTGATAGAAATGCTGGTGCCAGATGAAAAATCTAAACTGCAGTAGTAATAAACCATAAGAGAAGAAAATAGACTAAATTCAGGCAAATAATTAGTGAAAAGCTTCTATCCTTATTGTATGTTGGTTATAGATATGTAATAAACTTCTTAGTTTATGACCTTTTTCTTTAGGGATGTTATTTTGTATTCAGCATCATTGTCCCTGGGTAATATGAGATATTGTCTGTAACTTGAAAATGCTAGGGAATAATTTTAATAGACAATACTCTGAGAAAGCAGTATTAGATGAGGAAATCTGAGAAGGTAGTGAAGGCAATTTACCAATCTGTTATGTAAATAAAACATTTGTCAAATTATAAAAAAACAAAAATCCAACAACAAACAAACCACTTTTCAATTGGTACTGCTACTGGACTGAATTCCCCAAGCTCAGAGAAGGAAAGGAGGAGGATCTGTTGTGAATAAGGGTTCAAAGTCTGGCCCATTGTTTTTATGTAAGTAAGTGTCAACATTCAGCAAAACCTAAGAAAATAACCCAAATATTGCTTTGGCAACACTTAAAGTGAGACACAAAAAAGCAAGCCAGCCTGGATCTCCCCACTTGACCCTAAAACCAGCAGAGCTGCCCTTGCACACCTCCGTCTCTGAAAAACTGAAGATCTGGAGAATCATAGAGATGTTCACAGATCAGGCTGCTTCAGAGGCAGCTGGAGAAGGAAGTTACCTCCAGGGCTTTGATCCTTATTGGTACCTTGCCAGAAGAGTTCCAGCTCTTGTGTCTTCACTTACTGCGATGAGGCTGTTGTCTACAAGCAGCAAATCTAGAAGGTTAGAGCTGAAAGCTGTGAACTTCTGCCCCTGGAAATCAATAGCCAAGGCACATCCCAAAGCTGTGCTGTAGGAAAGTTTAAAAAGCCAGTGGCCAACTTGAAACTCAACGCATATCTGTGCTGGCAAAGGACTTGTGAGGCAGCCTCCTTCAGCGGAGAGCACCGTGCAGTTGTCTGGGCTGGAGAAAAAGAGGTGCAGAGATACCAGCAATAAGGTCAAGAAAAGATAGGCATGAGCCAACAAAGTCTTTCCACTGACTTCAGTGGGTTTTGGATCAGGGCTGTTGCAAATACCTTCTATCATCATCCCAGCAGTGGAAAATTTGGAAGTTTAATATTATTCTCTCTCTCTTTTTTTTTTTTTTTTTAAAATATTCTCAGGCTAAAGATTTCCAGGCATACAGTGCTTTTCTTGTTGCTGTGTGGAGGAGACCAACGGCCTTTTGCTGTGAAATGCATTGGTTCCACAGTACATTTATCTCTTCAGCTATATATTGCCTTATTTATCCATTCCTATCAGCTTTTCATTTGTTTTTTCTAAACATTGGTGCTGACTATACAGAAGCCAAGAAAATTCAAGGCAGTTTCCAAAGCTGATCATTTTTTCTCTCTTTTTATAATGAAGACTCCAAACCAGCACTGACGATTTAAAAATGTATGTCTACGGTTTATAAGCAAATCGACTTCCCTGCCATTCTGTGATGGAGCCTTAGAAATCACACAATGCTTGTCACTATTTTTCAGATATTTAATAAATCTGGTTCAATGATTTTCTGACAATTCTGCACCAAAATTATTCAGGCAGCCCGAGTCTCTCCTTTAAAAAAAAAAAAAAAAAAGAAAAAAAAGTCAAAAACAATGCTGTATGGATTCAATTTTGAGTCAATAAATTGTTGATTAATCTGGCTCATGGTGTGTATAAACTCAGGCTTAGCTCTAATGGTAATCATCTCCAGAGTGCCATACAGCTGCATGCTTTCATTTCACACCAAGGGAGCAAGGATTAAATCCCTAATGGAGAAGACATATAAACAGTTTTAGTCTCTGCAACAAGCACAGTCCCCATGGCAGCATATTTGTGTATACAGCATGTGAACGTGTGGAGAGGAAGGAGGGACTGGTTTAAAAAAATAATAATAATCTTCACAAGGTGAATGGTGCAACACATAGGACAACAGAAATGAGTGAGGGAGAAACCCAAGTGGAGCAGGGCAATAAGTTTAGCAGGGCGCTTTGCATCATTAGGCACCTACACCGGCCACACTCAGGTGGCGTAGCATAAAACATCTCTCCTGCTCTGAGTGACAACATATGTACGGTGACAGTCTGAGACAGTGAGCTGTTATGTGCAGGCTGCTGATAGCTGTAAACTCCTAACAGCTATGTGTGTTCATTAGTATGCCGCCCTGACCATTAAGTGGTTCCGTAAAATGTGGTTTTACCCAGACTCTTATTTTCCACCGTATAATCTTCCCAAAGGTGTCCCAAAATCTCTAATATAGCAGTGTTAAACACAATGTATTTGTAAAGTTTTCTTTTTTCTTAGAGAATTTTAATCCCATTTATTGGTAACTAGCTTTTAAAATGACATTTTTCCTTGCTGCATTTAGCTTAGTCCAAGGGGAAAAAAAAAAAAAAAGATGCCAGATGTCACGGGGCCAATAAGCAGGTGGGCCGAAGCTTCTGTACCAATTCAAACTGGCACTGCATCAAACCTGGTGGGTATAACCTTTAATTCAGTGCTTCCCTGGCACCAGATCTAGTGCCATCTGCTTAGCTTTGCTAAGCTGTGCTTGTTTCTGTGCAGGGACGATGCCAACAATGCAAACTGTCTCCTACATGTGCAGGGAATCATCGGTGCAACTAGTTTTTCAAGACCCATATGGTGGCATCTGCAAATGTACACTGTCAGCATTGCTACTTGTACCACCCTTCGTGTTTAAGAATGGAAGGAGAGAGCCCTGCTTTGCAATTCACGTCAAGCTGAAAGGATATTCTCTTCCTCTGTGTTTCTGTTCTTAAGGGCAACACCGGATGAAGGGAACACGTACCTTTTAAAGAGGAAGCAGTTTAGAAATCAGGCATGGGAACTGGGCGAAATCAAGTAACATTTGGGAAAAAAGTGATGATTCTGTGGAAACCCTCTTAACTCATTGCCTGAAAGTTTCCCTAGTGTAGTTAAAGCCAAAAAATCACTGTATCTTGGCTCTTGTGGATATGAAATGGGTTTATTTCCCAGCAATCACCCCAAGACACAGACACTTCCACCTGGCAGGAATGGATGCCGTCCTATCGCCTCTTCTCCATGAGGAGGTACCATCAAGAAGAGTACAGGTCAGAGGGACAGAGTAGGTAGAGGCTGGCTCCAGCACAGCTATTTTCGTGCTTATTCCAGGCATTAAGGAGAATGGCTACTGACACAGAGTAGGGGATGAAACGATAAACCTATGTGCAATGATGAGCAAACCCAAAGCTATTAAAACTCACTTCAAGCTCTCCAATTAAGTTTCTCTCTGTTAGAGAGCAGCAATACCTCCTTCCAAGTGCAAGGACAGGGGAGTGCATGGGGCCACGGCCAGCCGATGTTTCCTTTCATCTCCCCTGCCCGCTGACACGCGCCATCCTTGAGAGCGCAGGCTTTGCAAGCGCTTTGCAGAGCTGGCAGGTGTGCGTGGCAGTTTGGAGGGGAAGGGCAGAGAGGCACCATCCTTGCTCACACCTCTGAGCATTGGCTTGGCATTTTCCACTCCTTCATAATTTGGTCATTCAGGCATCCCCACTGGCTCTGATACGTTACCACCTATCACCACTGTCAGTAAGCAAGATCCTGACACACTGCTCTGCCAGCCATCATCAAAACACCTCTGTGCAGTCAGGAAAAGTACATGTTGACCACAAAGAGCAGCTCTCCTTACTGCGAAATGATTAATCGCTCTCACAGAAGGCCAGAAAAATTTGCACTGAAGAGTTTGAACAAAGCCGCTTTCTTTGGATTGCAGACGTTGCAGTGGAATGGTTAAATACAAACAAAAGGGTTTTTTGCAGTGGAATAATTTTCCACATTTGACTTCACGGAAATTTTCTATTGATCTAGCAGTCTTCAAAAAAATCACATTTATATAGATCATAACTCTACCTGACAGTGTGGCTTTAAAGCAAATCCTTCTTTCCTTGCTCCATGTTCCTCTGATCCCCAAATAGTTCTGTAACATTTTTAAATAAGGAAGAGGTTAACCCAGAAGTTTGGGAGTTATGAAGCCTGCTGCCATTTTCCTTTGAAACCTCAAGCAATTCTCTATTCCTACAATAACATGGGCTCCCTCCTCCTTCCCCTTCAGTGTCATTGCCCTCCCACTGCATGAGCAGTATAGCCCTCTCTGGGTCAAATTCTGCTTATAGGTCAAAGAGGGGGCAAAAATTATTCTTAATTTGCAGGAAAGTTATGTACCTTCACTAATTCATGGCTTAGTTTCAAAATATTTGGATAGAACGTGTAATGAACTATGCCAATGTTACTTTTTTTAATTTTAATTCTACCAGCCAGGTTGTTTCCCCTTTATTTAGCATAAGATAACTGATCAGCACCAAACACAGCTGCAAGTCATGTCACTGGTAATGAATGAGGACTTTTTTTGTTGCTGTTATGAACTTGCAGATAGCTTTAAACTGTGACCTTTAAATTGCACTAGTCCAAAACTACCTTTTTTTATTTTTACACTCCACATGTTCCTTTCCTTGACATTCTATCTTCCCAAAAAATATAATTAAAGATTATAACTAATAGAAACTAAAATTTTCTTTATGGAAAGGCCAGTCTTTTTTGGGCAGAAAGATACAAGTAGAAGAAAAAATTTATTTATTCCTTTGATACATGAACAAAGAATTTATGCCACGGTAATCTGGCTTTGAGTGTTAGATTACAATTTCTTCCTCTAAAACAGTTCACCATAATTGGTATACAATCTGCATGAAATTTCTGAAGGTCGCCTCATCATGTGCGCTTCCACAAACGAACAGACAAGAAAAAATTTGCACTTTTAAGTTTGATATGGATGCTGCTGGTGCATTGCAGAAAACAGTTAATTGCCCAAATCCACGGCTTGCACTGTTAAGCAGCATTTTTGTTTTCACGAGGAAAGATTACTTGCAAATACTCCCTCTTGTGATCAAAGCTAGAAAACCAATGGAATCATTTCCCGCTGGTTCAAATCTTTCTGACTGACGTTGTTCAAGTGCTACAAATAGCCTGCATACAGGATTTTTAAGCCCTTCCATTATTTGGTCTTGTAAAAGTGATGGTTGCCTTTCAGAGCCATTAAAAAAAGGCTCATTCATCTCCTGATGAGGCATTGCATGTGCTGAAGTTCATATTTCATTTCATTACTCATGTGAAGAGTACATATTTAAAAGGACATATTCGTTTCTCCTTTCCCAGTTGATAAGACAATATTTTAAAATTGTATAGGTTGGTGAGTCTTCAAGGAAATAAAGGAGCGTTTAAAACCACAACAACAACAACAAAGTTTCTTTTTTTCGTCTTACTGCCTCCACTGAGTTAAAAAAATATTTTTTCTTTTAATGTAAATCCCTTCAACCTTGAATTTCACCCATTGGCCAAGGGTAGCTGCTGGACATTATGATGAGGTTAACAATACAGCACCTGCCTTAGACTTTCCAGAAGACTGATTAAAATGTATACATATATCTAAAAAATAAAAATGAAGTACATAATCCATGTTTTAAAGGGCCGTTGAGTTGCCTTTTGCTGCTTAGCCCAAAAGAGATGCTGGCCTTAGAAAATCCATTTTAGCCCCAATATATGTGACCTGAGTCCTCTTTCAGAAAAATCCAAGTTTGTGAAAATCCAGCCGTATTTCTTAGCTGATATTTATTTTTCACAAACATGTTAATTAGGCTCCTAGGTGTGCCTTGTGCAGATTTAAGTCTGAAATTTAATGTCCTGATGTTTCACTAAGAGTTTACCATTAGCATGTTACTCATTGTTTATCTCACTGCCCACTAGACATGCTTCACCATTGATTTTGTTGTCAGTCACTGGGAAGAGGAATAACACTTCACAAATCAAGTATTAGGAACGGTGGAGCACACAGTTTTGACGAAGAGAAGATGTGGGTTAGAGGCAAAAAAATAGTTAAGGAAATTAGAAATTAAATACCCAAACTTTGATCCATTTATGCAATTTACAGAGTTCTGATTGCCCTGTCCAGCTACCGGAGGCAAATTGAAAAGAACCATGATTGCTTATGCCTTTCTATGTGGAGACCAGAACCATGAATGCATGTGATTTGCTTCTCTTTCTAAGAATTACTACATGAAATGTACGGGCACTATTGCACAGTCAGTGGAGAGCCTCTACCCTGAGCTACGACGGACCATGTCTCTGGAGGATCCCAGCCTTACATGTCACTCTAAGACCTAGATCCTGCAAAAGTTTCTGTTCATGCTTCAAGGAGCTCCAACACAAACTGCTGCCAACTCTTCACACTGATCGTTCATTGCTATTTACTGGACATCTCCTCAAACACTTGGTTTTTTCCCCCAAGACATTTTTATTTGTTGTTTTGGTTTACGTATCTCTTTCACACTCCTCTCCTTGCACTCCAGTGTATTTTACTTCGGGCACCAACAAACAATTGGTTTTTTCTAGAGAGGTTTCTCTGTTCTTTTTTCTACCGAGATTGCTCCTGAACTTTCTTCTGGATGCTCTTACACAGACCGCTGAAGCGCTTGAATCAATAAAAAGCTTTCGTACACTATTTTATTCATACATATCTATCCACACCATCCAAATACCAATCTATATCTAAACCTGTAAAGTAACACTCACGGCTTGGCCAGCTTGCTTCCCGGTTCCTCGAGGTTCAGTAACAGAGCGCCGCATGCTCTGGAGTAAGAAATGATCAATAGAACGTGCCCCCAGTATTTTTGTTCATCTCACTTAATTACGTCAAAACATTCATATCAAATTATTTCTTTCTTTTCTGTCAGCAACAGCTTAACCTTGGGTTGTCTTAGCTTGTAAATGAAAAAACCCCGTAGAAACCAAGTAGAATAGAGCAAACAAGGAGAGGCCCCTTGGCCCAAGCTGTGCTAGAGCACCAGACTGGCATTTCGCAGTAAACAATGGCCAGGGTAAAACCGTTTAGTGTTTTTTCACATTCTGCTGAATGCTGTTCTAGTGTATTTTCTTCAGGGGCATTTCAAAGCACATGCAAGAAACGGTCTCTGAGTTTTGTGAGTTTAGAGGACGGTGAGGCTGGCTCCCTGCAAGCAGGGCTGACCTTTCTAAAGCATTTATTCTGGCCTACCAGGAGCTGAATAATCTGAGAGACAGACACAGAGCAGATATAAATAAATGAATCACACAGAGGAATATGAAAATTCCCATGCAGGATATGCCTTTTGCAGCATATTAACCCTTTCTGCAGAGAATTTATGGACAAAGAAGTTGTGTTGATAGCTCCAGTCATCTGTGCTAACTCTGCCTTAACTTCATCCATGTGGAGTGAACTATGTCTTCAGCAATGTCTGGAATGTTCCCACATCTGCTTAATTTATTTCAGAAATGCCAGTAGTGTCACAAAAATGTTCATCTACACAGGCTTGTACGGGGTCTCAAGCTCTAATAAATATTACTACTTATTAATCAGTGACATTCATTTTTGTATGTTTAAACCAATTAAACACAATGAACAACAACAGAGACAAGAAAAGTATAATCCCCACTGCCATTACATTCCCATTTAAACAGATGTTTCCTTTCCTTGTTTTATAGACTGGAAGAAGTAAATTAGTTGCAGAGTTTGACAACACATTTTTTACAGCAGCTTACAAACTATTTAAAATCACTAAGCAGGAGTATTAGCATTGCATTTGCTCCGGGGCTACCATGGTGGTGAAATAGGCTTACAGGCACTTCCCTAAAGCCTATGAATGATTCAAACCCACTTTATATGCAAAATCAAAATACATGCCCTCTCTCAGCTATTACATGCTATGCCTATCTGTGAGAAGGAATACGCACCAGCATCTAAAGTATAGTCTTTATTTTTATTGAGTAGAATTCCAGCTTTGAATGGGACCAGTTACCAACCACTGTAGAAACACATAATCTCTGTTCTCAAAGAATTTATACTAGGATTGTAAATCAAAAGGCAAAAGGAAGATAGAGCCAATAAACAAGAGTACCAGAAAACCAGGAGAAGCTGTAGTGTCCTAGCACATGAGATGCTTAACCACTGTTAATTTTTAGACAACCAGGTATATATCGATCTTATCAGAGTGTGTGATTATGCTGTTATATCATTACTAGTTGGCAAAACCAGTCCCTGCTTACTCAGTTCATAACCATGCAAGGGGTTTTTCATAACCACGGGGTTTTTTCATAACCATGCAAGCACTGGCATGCTTTCTGTCCCCACCCCAAAAAAATAATGGCTATCAAACCACCCTGGGAACCAAAATATTAGCAGAAAAATATTTATTTGGTGCGAGGAATGCATCTCACAAAGAAAGGGGAGTTTTTGAAGTGCAGTTGTGCTGCCAAACTATTAGAGGCAACCATTGAAAAGCACAGACTGAACATATTTATATACAAGGTAGATTCCCATTCCCCCAAATGCACATCTTTCAAAGAAGAATACACAAAAGCTTGCATTTAATTCCTGGCCTCACATGCAGAAGATGTTGGGCTAGGTTGTGTAGCAAACGTTGAAGATGGAGGCACATGAGTAAATATGCAAAGGTCAGGCCAATCGTAGAAGGAGTTTGCACAGAGGCAAACGACCGATTTCTGGCATGCATGAACAGCGAAAGATTTGCGCTGAGGAAACAGTGAGATACAGTTCTATTGGAGATGGCTGAAGTATTGTGACAATTTAACATTCTCCTTCTTTTCCTGCAAGCTTCATCGTCATGACCTTTGGTGAAGCAAGTGAAAGGAAATTCTATTCTGCTGCAACTTCAAAACCCCCGCTGCATGGTAGTGACACTTACATGGTGGCAAGGACTAGCTGGTCTATCACTCTACACACCCCTAGAATGCAAATATGCTCTTAGCTCAAAAGATGGAACCAAAGATTAATAACATCCAGTCTGCATGCATCCTGAAGCATGTGAGATAAACCACGGCAGTGGAGAGAGACCAGACCAGACACCCCCACATTATGGAGGTGGAATCAATAACTCTTTTCCTCCTCAGATCAGAAGTTTGCTACTCTGAACAATGAATGCCCTTTTTTATTGCTTTTGTCTTTCCCAACTTTGGAACTCCAGGATAGTCTCAAAGAACACAGAGACAGGGAAAAGTCTCTGCATTGCACGTAAGAGCTTGTTCAATGCAAGGGTGAGAGACACTGTGGAAGCATAGCAGGGCAATTATGTCTGAGAGAAGCCTCCAGACGATGAGGAAACTCAAGTAGGCTAAACCTGTTGGCAAACACACTCTCTTTTATCCACCTCCACAATTGCACTGCTTGGTTCATTAGGGAATGGCATCAAAATTCAGCCTTCTGTCCTGCCCACCTACGTGGAGGTCTGCATTAACCCTCTTACAATATGCTTCTGAGGAAGATGCAGGAGACAAAATATCTGTTCCTCACAGCAGAAGCTTCATATTAGTGAGAGTACAACCGCATGACTGAGCAGATAAAAAGACCGGGACACAAGATACATGAGCAGAGAGTCAACACCATTTAGGATAAGCTGAGGTCTGTGGAACAGAAATTCAGGAGAGCCATGCAGGAGAAGAATGCCGTCTTAAGAGGGAGAATTGACGAAAAGCATGGTTGAAGTTACAGCAGGAGCACAAGGACAGGAAAGTGTTGGCCCAGCGAGCACAAACCGGTACATTGGTAAATCTGCCTCGATCTATACCAACTCTGGATTTGAACTGGCTATTACATCTAAAAGAAAGGCAAAGAATAAATAGCATTTCATTGGTCTGAATGAAAATATAATACTCAGGAAATGAAAATTGAAATCTGACTAAAAAAACGTGCTGTCCCACAGAAGAATAAATATAGATCACATACCTGCAATTTAAATTTCAAACCCCAAAGTGACTCTAGCACTGCCAGCACAGGGCCTGAGAAACCTGCAATGCAGCTAGGTGCTCTATGCGAACCTCTCCCACAGCTCTGTAGATTTCTATCCAAAGAGAAGCAGCAGTGAGAGGAAAAGAAAGTTGAAGTACACTGTGGGTGTAGTTCCAAGACAGGGCCAAACCATCACCTGTAAATGATTTTTAAAAAAAAAAACCCAACAATGATAATGACAGAACAGGAAAAGAAATTGAAAAGCAGTTAAGTGGTGCACTCTGAAATGTCTCCGCTGAATTATGATAAGTATGTATTAGCTGCAGTATGTTTATCTATGTCCACAAGAGAGGATTAGCTGCAAACATTCTTCTGAGATAAACCAGAACTATTTGGTGCTGGCACTGTTAAATTTTTGTGATATGCAGGTGTTTGGAGTATGTGTGCAGCTTCCTCATTGGTTTTGCTCCAGGTATTTCCATTGAGAGTATTTTTACGCACTAAATGTGGCGAGGTATATAGAATAATGGCAAACACTCCATGCATCTAGCAAAAATAGCTTTATCCACATTGAAGCTTAAAATAGTTTCATGTGTTAAGGGCAATGAATGTAAATATTCACTTTGCCAGAAAAACTTGGGGTCAGTGAATTTCACCCACTTCTAGTTGGCAAGCATCCCCACAGGCAGCGTAGTGCAATGCTTCTTGCAGATGGATGAGAGTATAGCTACCCTGTTTCTGATAGCAGAGAGGGCACAGTGTGAGCAGGGGTTTAGGGTGGCTGGGAGGTGCAGTCCTGGGTGGGTGAAAACAGTCCTCCGCAGTGTCTGGTATCTTTGCAACGCACCAGTGCTGCACCAGAGCTCTTCACCCCAGCCCACTGCCATTTCTGTCCTGCTCTAAATGGCCTCATGCCAGGTGGAGATCTGCTCTTTGTCACCTCCCACCTCTTCTTGTTCCCAAGGCTCTTCAGCTCAACTATCCTCCAAGGGCCCAACTTTCCTAACCTTCTTGATGGCCCTTGACAAGGCCAGTAAGATTTCTCTGGTGACTTTGAAAGGCACCCGCTTCTTTCTGTTTGGAGTCTTTTCTAAAGGCCACTGCATCCTTACTGCCCTAAATGTAGTAGCTGTAATTTAGCAGTAATTTAGCTGTTTATTTCAGAAGTGGTGCTCTATGTGACATCCCAAATCTAGGCACAATTTTGATAAATGAATTCAGCAGACTGGATGCCAACTTACACATCTGAAGAGGAGATTAAGTTACACAAAACCCCTGAAATTTTCCAACTGCACATTTTTAACTTCTCCAGCTTTCACTGAAAAGCAACATTTTCCAGTTAAAGGATCTTTCCAAATAACTCATTTCCTACATCAACAAACCTAATTCCTCCTATCACTTACCAGCATTACATTCTGTCAAATGACGGCTTATTGTAAATTGTGCCTCTCCTGCAGTTCCTGCTGTCCCGTAACCACTTGGTCTACGCTACACTTAGCTAAGACATGGGGGCAGCTCTGCACCTTCAGACTGATTCATGTGGAAGGCCACTACATACTTTTACCTAAGGGTCACTGCATGGTTTTAATCTTGTTGCTCTTGTCTGCTGAAAGCCACATTCTCAGCCCCTATGCAATGTGATCTATTGTTTACATGTAATTTCCAGTGTTTCAGATGGGTTTCTTTTTAAATCTTGACATGTCAGTGTTCCAATATTTGAAACTTATCATTGTGTTCTATGGTATAATGAGACACCTTGAAGTCTCCAACTATTTAACTGCATGCACCCTCCTCCACTGCAGTTGCCTTTCAGCACAGGTGACTCCCACTGAAATTTTATGTTATCCGTGAGATCTCATTGGTATTTCATGGCTAGTAACCACGAAAATGCATTCCATTTTTGTTTTCCTCAAATCTCACATTTTACTTCTCATTGCAGTTGGGCAACTTTCAGCTGAAATCATCAAGGATTTTTTGGCACTAACCTTGAGATGAAAGGAATGAAGTGTATTTCCAAACATTAAAGATTACAAGTTATTGATAGGTTCCAGTGGACTATGGAGCTACTCCTGTATCACTTGAGTTAACGGGATTTTTACTTCTGGCTACAGTTGGAAGTCCGTATGGCCTGCATTCACTGTGAGGCTAGAAGCATTAAAATTTCAGAATAATAATTAGCATTGAGTAACACACCTAAAGTGGACAAAGATTTACCTACACTAATTACACAGCAACACTATCTATATATTACCACCTGAAGACAGAGGTCTGGCACACTCAATCTGCTTGTAATTAAAGGACAAGATTTGCCAGTGCTGCCAGAAACTGAAAAGAACTACGGTCACACCACATAGAGGACCTACATTTTCCTGACTTTTATGCTGAATTCTGTAAACAACAACAAAAAAATTCAAATGCACCATATAAAAATACAGCATTAAAATATTCTGCTATGCATCTTAAAATGACAGGGCAAAACAAAATTACTGCAAAAATTAGATAGTGAAGCAAAACTAAAATAGCAGCCCAGACTTCTCTGCTGTCTTAATTCTGCAAACTATTTCAGCATGTCCTTTAGTCCTTCCACACTAAGCACAGCACTTTAGCACACAATTAACTATAGGCCATTGCTAAGTATTTCAGTGAACAGGAATGGATATCAGGGTTGAGATCCAACATAACAGAACAGCAAAAAGAAACCAGCAGATGCTCACTCTGCACAAGACCTTGGGACTATCAAGCCAAACCTTTCTCTCCTCTTCATTTAGTCAGTGCTAAAAAGCCCTCTGTAAGTCTGTAAGGCATCTTACCAACTCATCAGGTCTTACCAACTGCTATGACTGAGAACCACGTCATATAAAGTCATTTTTACACCTCCAAAATATTTTTTAAATCTTTAAAATCTTTTTAAAATAAAAACTTTTTTTTTTTTATACTCATACTTCCATGAGGACTCTTAATTTCCAGGAAATTTCAAGACTTTATTCTGTAACTATCTGACAACTTTTCATTCCCAGTTCTACCTTCACGTATGGCCTGGTCTGCTCATGACTATTAGCCTTTAACCAGTTTTGTAGTATTCCCCAAAAGACCTTTCACTTGCTGTTTTTTCATTCCCCTGCTCGACAGTAACATGTTCCCTCCCGGTCCTTTTTCCCCATGAGGTAAACACACCAAGATCTTCTAATCTCTTCTCATAAAAACAATCCATCCTTTCTCCCCCAAAAAAACATTATTCCAGTTTGAATTCACCTTTCTTAATATAGGTGATCAGAACTGCAAAAACCTCTCTGCATGCTCATACTAATATCTTTAGGCTGACACAGGAGGCTCAGCTGATATATCTGAGGACTGGGCTTGCCACCTTCTCGGAAGCACCCCTCGGATGGCTCAGACATATCCTGAAAGTGATGAGGGTACTCATCCTCTCCTCCTCTGCCATTTCCTGCCATTGAGCTTATCAGAGAAGTTCTTTCTAGTTGCCCCTTTAAGTGACTGACCTTTTTGCTATTGAATTACAGCTCTTTTCTACTATTTCAGTCCTCTAGGTAACACAGATCTTCCTGCCTTATGCTTCGATCCTCTCCACATTGACAAAACCTCCAATTTTGTCTCATTACCACACTGCCACTTTTTATGCCTTTGTCATTACTAAAGCTATTAAGGAAAGGTATGGGCAGAGAAACTGGTTACCAGAGGGGAAGCCAGAACACATCATTCACTGTGCAGCAACTGCCCACGTGCACCCTTCTACCTTAGTGAAAGAGAGGAGCTGTCTCCTATTTATCATGGGGTACCGAGGGGCAAGTGTGTTCAGAGAAATAGCTACTGCACTTAAGCTGTAAACTCACACTCTAGCCCATGACAGTCATGACAATTGATTAGGTCTCCTTAATCAGTCCCTAATGATCCCTCAAGACTTCAGGATACCTCCTTACAGCCTGATGATCCCCTTTAAGCACAAGCCATTGCATGATTATCTTGCCCTCAGTCAGCTCTTTACCTATTTTGTAAGTTCCCTGCTAATCCCCATCCTCTCTAGCGCAATTAGGAACTTCCAGTGGAGCACTGCATTAGGTGCCCTACTGAGGTCCAAGCAGATTTGACCTACCTTACTTCCTAGCTGAGTCAGTCAGTTATTTTACTGAATAATGATATCAAGTTAGTTCTGGTAAATACAAGTTGCATTGTAGCTCACTTAGCTTCATATCTTTGTTTATACTTTCCTTCCAAATTTATTCCAAACTATATGCACTGTTGAGGTAAAACTCATGAACCTGTAATTGTCCAGAACACTTTTTCTCCTTTCTCAATATAGGTTTATACTTCTTGTTCTGCAGTCATATTGTCCACCTTTTAAAATAATATATAAAAATAATAGCTAACAAACTCTGATTATTTCTTGCTGCACTGATGACTATGTGCATGTTTTCTCCCTATGCATAATGATATTAAACTTTTTGGATTTTGATTCTACCTCAAATGTAGAGATTTCAGGTTCTCTTCCCTTGCATATCTTGATCTGTTTAGCAAGACAAAGCATTGTTCAACATCTTCACCCTTGGCAAAAACTGGGAAAAAAAATCATTTTGCTTTTGAGCTGTAGCTAAATCTTAACCTGATCCCCCCACACAGAAGCATGGCTTCCTTCATTGTTCTTTTGTTAGCTTTGCTACCAATAAACCTTCTGCTTTTTGTTTATTTGTTTTTATTTTCTCTGCAATGCCTAATTCAGCCTGACTTAAGGTAGTTCTCCCTCTTTCTCAACAGTTTTTCACCTTTCAAGTAGCTTGCTTTCCTGATCAATACCTTTTTCCATTCCCTGTGGGTTCATTGTTCATTCTTTATGTTCTTTTTGACTCCTTTTTGCTTTCATTGTATGTGGACCTGATATCCTTTCTACACTTCTCTCCTTCAAATTTTTAGAGACATTTTGCAGTTTTGACTTTAAAATATTCCAGAGCTCATCCATATTCAGGACACTGAACTTTTCAATCCAGCTGACTCCACTAATTGGGTTCCTTAATGTCTTAAACAGTAAAAAACCTTACTTAAGCACCTGTTTTTATTTAGCTTCCATTTAATTTAAAAAGAAATCATGGCTGATAATGATAAAAGGTTATTCTCCCAGGCCATCATTTTTGTAACATTCTCATTACTCACACCAATTCATAACTGCATGTTGGTCCAGTGATTACGTGGCAATCAGGCAGCTACCATATGCAGAAAGAGCTGCACCAGGCAAACTGCTCATGTTAGGCTGGCTCCTTCAGCTGTGGCTGAAGTCTCCTTTAATGGCACAGTGCTACAGTTCCTGGCAACACTTGGTCTGTTCAATAAGCTGTTTGTCCATTCTGAATCTAAGTGCGCTGATTACCACCTTTACTATTACTGCGACGTGGAAAATAAGGTGTTTATTAGCCTTCTCAAAAACATATTTATTCCAAATGTGTTATTTTGTGCACTCTATTCTTTTCTAACAGTTTAACACATTGTTAGTATTCAAAGCCTTGCATTACCTTTATTTCTATTTTATTTTTTAATTTTCCCTGAGCAATTTTCCATCCACTCCCAAGGATTACCACATTCCAAGCCCAGGTTCTCTTTGGCCAGGTTTCCTTTATCTCTGTATTGTCTGCTTTCACAGTCTGTGCCAGGAAAATGTATTTCTCAAGGTTCCTGCCCAGGTACCTGCATTTATGGTCAAATACGTATTTCTCATAAAAGGCACACATTTTCCTAGCCAAATAGACAATACTGTATTGCCCGCCAGCTACTTCATCTGCATAAATGCTCCTTTTCTTCTTAGTGTCCATTCTTCTAAAATCTGGCGTCTCTTTATCAATATATTCAAGACACCTATATGCCCATGAGAAGGGCTTTTATTTTTGAATTTGTAGAAATGGCAGGATGCTATTGGCATTTTTTTTCCTTGTTGGGGTTGATCCATCAGCAAAACAGTTTGCTCCTGTATCCATTCATCAAAGTATTTGCTGAACGACTTTTGGGTTTGAATAAGTGACTACCACACAATTTATTGTAAAACATCTCTGCATTTGATATTCAGTTCCATAGTCTGAAAAACAAATTCCGGTGATCAGAAGCTCTTGCTCCAAAACCAGAATTGTTTTCCTCAGATGAATTAGTTATTTGTCATTAGTATTGCCAGCAAACTAAATACACTAGAGCAGCAGCTGCACATAAACAAGAAACAAAGTTTTAGGTAAAAAATTAAAAATATTGAAAATATTTTCAGAAGCATTTTCTCAGATCTGATATTTTTATCTTTATCTCTTTTGATCCAGCCAACATCCAGAATGCACTGACAATCAGAAACAGTAATGAGAAAAAAAAAATTCAGTAAAAAACCCCAACATCTAATCTGTTCAGGAGGAATGGTGTGTCTTCAAGAAAGAGACTAGAGTTAGAAACTATATTCTGTTTATTTTCTCTAAATGAATTGGACACATTTATAATAAAATCATGCATTTTTTCCTCTATTAAATTAATTTAGGTAAATTAATTATAAAACAATTATCTGAGTTTTTATGTCATGCAGGAAGTGTCATTTATATGCCAGTTGTATGCAAAGAGAGAAAAGGTTGCCCTCTTAATTTATTGTAATGCATGCAACAATGAAACATGATTTAATTGAAACAAAAGACAAGAGGATGAAAAGAAACTTTTTTTTTTCAGAAAAATCCAAAGCATTTGCATGTAAGGCCTTGAAGCATTTCCACATTATAAATTATATATTTATATGTAAATGGACTTCTGGCTTCTGTCCAGAATATTTGGCAAATTGAATGTTAGATTCTTCTGTCTTTACCTTCACTGAGTTGTGAACTATGCCCTGAATATTCTATAGATTTCTATGGCTTCGCATAACTTAAGCTACCATATGTAAGCTACATGTGAAGGTGAAGGTTTTTATAATAAAACGGGTGCATCTGGGAGCTGCCTACTCCCCATTTGAAAAATAAAGTGTCCCATACCTGCAAAGCTGATGGGGATGGTCGAACCTTGGCATCAAAGCAAAAGGTTTGGACTGTTTTTCCGATCTCAGAAAGAGTTTCTCCATTAAAAAAAGATCCCTTTCATGCTGACATGAATCCATGACGGCTCAAAATTAGTTAGCGTGGCTTTGAGGAATAAATGGTAAAGGGGAAGAAAAGAAAAAATCCTGGTGTACTTACAATATCCCAGGGATTGACAAGGAATGCCCTAACCACTGAGCAAAATTGTGATCCCTCATACAAAATGGACAGAACTGCAGGAGGGAAGGAGATCACTTAAAAGTAGCCAAAAATGTCTTTGTTTAGCACAGGAATCCCAGACTGAACCAAAGACATATTTTCTGAATAAACCAGTTCAAACTTTCATAACTTTAAGATCAATTAATTGTTTTCTGGCAAAATTATTTTGTCAGGAAATTCCTGACCAGGTCCTAATGATGAGCCTTATTTCATAACCATCAGTAACAATCATACTGCTGGAAGGACCAGTGGTTTAAATGACTCAATTCTGACTCCACAAGATGACTCATCAAGTTAAAGGTGACTTGTTAATAAGGGCCATAACTTCAATGTCAAGGGAGTGTAGGAAGACATACAGCAGAATACACTTTACAATTCTGCTTAAAGAAGGCAAAGAAATATATTACTTAATTCTTTATTGTCAGTGGAAAAGAAGTCTTTGACGATATGACAAAAATGCAGAAATGTGAACAATAATGCACTCGGTCACCATTTTGCAGAATTTAACTTTCCTAACTATCTCCTACCACAAATCCGTTATAAAATATTTATTTTGTTGATTATTGATGTCTATTTTGCTTGCATTACTTCTCATAAAATAACTCCCTTAGGCTGTTCTCTTTTGGGGTTCTTGTTTGAAAAAAACAAGAGAGAAAGAAGGATTTTCCTTTGCTTAGAAAACCCTGGATCTCCACCTAAAGATCTCAAGTTTCAAAGGAAAAGCTTTCCAGGTGAACACAAACCCCCTACCCCGAGGCTTTTTTAAAAAAACTCAACCAGTGGTTTTCTCTTTGGAAATGCCACTGCAGCACATTATAAGAACTGTAGTCAGACACCTCATGCTGCCACTCTGTTTGGGCTGGAATCTCCATCACCGCGTTTGCCTCCACCACGCTACAGATAAGAAAGAAGTCATATATTGTAAGACAGCATAGAACTACGTGAGCAAGGCTAACGTACGAGTAAATGAAACTTTACAGCATATTATCCAGAGGGAGTCCCCCACTTTTTCTGGAGTCTGGGCCACCTCATATAGCTCTTGCCACTTCTACAGTGCATCATGAGAGTCCATGCGAGCACAGAGTCCACAGAGCAAGAACAGAGATGGAGGTACCAAAGCATCATTTCCAACTAAACAACTTCTGATATATGCCAAAAGTAGAAATTTTCCACTAGAAAGAAAAGGAATCTCCAGCAAAATTCTTGTTTCAAAGTTTGGTGGTATAGATACAAAAATCTGGCATTGAATGATAGAGCTGATACTGCAGCAATGACGCAGGAAACAGGAAAAATGTTAGTTTGGTGTCACATAAAACTATTAACAACAATATTGTGCACATACCAAGTCTCATACAAAGTCTGTTGGTTTCTATATGTAGATTTCAGAGCACAACTTTATAAAAAGCTTTGTTCCAAAAGGCTACAATACAAGCACTCTTGGTTGGACTAGTATCACAGAGTCCCATAATATAATTTTACAGCAGAATTTAAGGCAGCAGTAGTTCTGCTTTTCAAATGTTCCACAGGAAAGGTAGAAGCTCTTGATAATGACTTAAGATAATATATAAATTCTGATTTTAACCTACCACTTTCTATTTTGGAACATGTGTTTGCTTGAAAAATGGGCTTTGGCTCATTTGAACAAAAAGCCTTCAGCTTGTTATACAGAACAGGGGGTGGGCTGTATCATGAAGTTCATACACAGTAAATCTGGACTCATGTTTTAGTACTGGGCTACCCATGAGCTCAGAGACACAGCTGATCTCCTTCAGTCTGGAGGCCCTCCTGGAGTGTTAGTAAACAACTAACTGTTCCACTTCGGCAGGTGCTGTTACAAGGCAGATTATAATTACCTCTACGCCGTGGTTGCAACAAGAAAAACACAGTGCCTCGAAACCTTAAAATTAGGAATGACTTCAGGTTCAACCAACTTGTTTTAAAATGTGGACTACAGCAAAACTAGAAAGCCCAATAAAATAAAATATCACAGTCACCTAGTATAATTAAAGCAAGTGAGCCAAATGATCTACCGGTTAACTGTATAATTCCCCCTGGATGGGAATACATCTGATCTGTAGCCAGCACTGCTACAAACATTGTTCCTCTCTCTGGAGTTGAAAATAAATATCTCTGTTGCTTTTTGGGGGATTACAATCTCCTGCAGGCCAGTAGGTCGCTGCCCTCTTCAGTGTGACGCTAAACAGAAAAGGTGAAATACTGTCAATGAGAGTTTTGCTATTGATTTCAGCTAAGCCAGGACTTCATTCCACGTGTTTCACCCACTCTTAAATTTTAGTAACACTTATCTTATCTATCCTAAGAAATTTCAATGGCAAAAAAACATTTGACAGGCATGTAAATCTAGTGGCTTGGAATTTGGGGTGAAAGGAGATGAGGTCTGGAAAATTGGTTCCACATTCACCAAGATATCCTCAGCCTGCTATGGAAATCTCCAACATGTCAGTGCTTGATCCTACCTCTCCCCAACGTCAAGCACAACATCTCTTCAGATTTCAGCAGGAGAATGTGGTAACAGGCACGCAAAAATGAGTGAACTCTGCCTTTTTATGCTATCCCTCATAAATCACCTTTGTTTGCATAAGGCCCGAGGCAAAGTCCATTGAAATCAGTATAAGCCTTTTTACTTTGGATCGAGTCCATTAACTCTGCTTCTCCCGCTCCTTTTTCTTTTGGCTGAAATGTCACGTCTCACTTAAGCACTACAAGGGTGGCCAGCTGAAGAGATGGAGCCAGCAACAGGAGTGTCATGAGAATACATGAATGAGATATGTATTCATAGAAAGATTCATTTTAAAGCAGAATAGCAGAGTGAAGACACACCAGTTGCTCTTACACACTGATAATTTACACATTTTACACATTATTACTTTGCTGTTCTACAGCAAAAATGTAGTTACTATAGCAACTGGTTTGTCATATGATCAGAATGCTATTTTTAATATCACTCAAAGATACATATTAACATGCATAATATACAGACTGCTTATGAGGGCTGAAAATATATATACTAACATTCTTACGCTTATAAAGGATAATTCTCTCTAATTTCTTTTACTGTCTGCATTTTTTTATTAGGCTATGTAATTAAAGACTGTCAAAGAGTGATGGAGTAAAACTGTCCTTACAGCTCCTGGTGAACCCATCCAGGTTTTTTCTTTGTGGTACAGGAGATTAAAGGTGCCTGTCAAGTTCAAAGCTCCTGAGAGAGTCCCAGAGCACTGCCAAGGTCCAGCTGGATGTTACCAAGAGATTTGGCTCCTGAGTAGCTTTATCACCAGCTATCACCTTCTTCTCTTCCCTTTCTGTACCATGCTCCTGAGTCAGCTTATTTTTTTGGATGACCTATGTCAAATGAATCAAGAAGACCTCTTAAAGCATCAGTTTCTTTTCTCAGTCTAACATATAAAATGTTTCTGGAAAGACATAGTCCAGCTGCAACAGACACAAATAAGCCATTTCCCAGTATCATAGCACCTCCAAAGTCCCATGCACCAGACAGCTGATATGACACCTTTCTCTTTGCTGCTAACCTGAATTTATCAAATAATGGATTTTCAGTCCAGTGGTCAAAGTGAGTGTAGAAAAAGGGGATGTTC
>WAAD01023778.1:241164-280549 GCA_013389945.1 Fregata magnificens | reverse complement strand
TTTTTAAATTCTGGCATTTCATCTTAATAAAGTTTGCTAGCAGAGCTCAAAAATAGGCTAGTTCCATCCCATCAAGTCTTAATAATACTGTTAAAGAATCAGATACAAAACATTGCTGAGAATACTCACGGGAATGGCTAAATCATTCCACAACAGCACAGTATGGACACTGTAAGTGCAAGGTTGTACAAAACCCAGGGTTTTCATTATTGTCCCTAGGAAATTGTGAATAATGCCACCACTGTCCTCCAGATCAAGTTGGAAAATGAAACTAGACTTTCAGTTCGCTCATCTTGGTAAATTAAATTTTAATATGTTAAGAAAAGATAACAGTAGGTTGCTCTATTTAGTTCAACGTGCAGTACAAGTCTCTTAAAAATCCCACTGTAGGTAAAAGCTGAAGCCTACGGGATACAAAATGCTTTAGATTTCTAACTATTTTGAAATAATGTGGCATTTTGTTTTCCAAAGGACTGTGTTAGAGAGGCATGCTGTAAAAATCCAGAGATGCTGCCAGTAATTAGGCAGCTGGGTGGCCTAGAAATCTTCTCCATTACACTTTTGTTTCCTTGCCAGTTCTTCATGTTCTCTCCTGAAAGAATGTTTTGTTTTTGTTTACATAGCTCTTGTAGGCAGAATGAATAAACCTTTTTTCCCCATGCTTGCCAGCCTTCACTGATACAATATCGGCTTCTCCATTTATGGGCTTTGGACAGGCATTTCAGAGTATTTGGTTTGACCAGAAATCAATTTTGATGTCACTAAAAGAAAACATCTTTATAGCACTCAAGATGTTTTGAACTATCAGGTAAAATTGAAGATGAAGTTTACATGTGTTTTAGAAAAAGAGGTCTAGTTGGAAACCTTAGTTAAGCTGAGTCAGGACCAGTTGGGCACCTGCTAAAAGGAAATTCCCTATGGAAAAAAACACCTTTCCCTGCAAAATTCCCAATTTCCTGTCTCCCTCCTTCCTTCTACCACCGTCTTTTCACTGTAAGTGTTATGTCTGTTCTGCTGAGATATTTATAATCTCCCCATTCAAACCACCCCTTTGGGGGTCTCAGGCTGAGCAGGGCAACCAGGCAATGGGAGCTCTCAAAAGAGAAGCAATTTCATTTGCTGCCTGAAATATTTTGGCAGAAACTCATTGAGCATGCAGGGAAGAGATTAGTCAACTGCCTAAGATGTTTGTGATGTTAACTTCTGCTTAAACGATCCAAGTACGTGGTCCTCAGTGAAGGCAACAGCTCAAAATTCAACAATTTATCTTGTTTCTTGGAATAGCAGAGATTAAAATTTTACATTTTTAACATATGGGGCACTTTTTCGCTTCCCATTGCCTGAAATGAAAAGAAAACAAAAAGAAAAGGAGTATGCAATTTATTTCTAATTTTCAGAATAATTATTCTCCTTCGGGCGAAGTCTAATCACAGTGTGTTTCAGAGCAAAGGGAGAAAGTTTCAGAAATTTATGAATTCTAAACAGAAATAGTTTTTAAATATAGTTATTTGTCTCTCAATAGATACTAAAACAAACTGTACAAAGAAATAGTTATTAAAAATAAAGATATGAACATAACAGAGAAAATATAAATTTAAACTATTATAAAAAGCAGGAGTTATGTAGCCAATTTCACTGCAAGATCCCCCAAATATGGTAAAGATTAAAAAGGTTAAGACTTCAGTCTTAACTTACTTAGACTTATACTGAACATTCAGAAACTTTATTTTAAAGTTTTTGCTATATAGGATAATATATACAATATAAGAGTAAAGCAATGCTGCTACAGAAACCTTAACTCTTTCATTACCAGAGCTTGTAATTTAACATATTCTGCTAAAGAATAAGTTTTTATATTCACCTGGAACAATTACCAGAAGAATCAGTACAGTCTTGTGACATTACATTTTGCATTTCATATCACTTCTCATAGATACTGTCCATTATTTAACATTTTTAGACATTTTCAGCTCCTGTTCTGAAATGCTCTGAGCTTTATTCTCTGCTCAGATGTGAATAATTCTGGAAGTTTGAGAACAAATAAAAATAAGTTGTTCCACATTTCTGAAGTGGAATCAATGTTATTTTGTAGCAGATTAAAATTAAATACTCTAAAGATATTCCTTACTTTGCCACAAACATCCTACATTACTATATTCCAGTCACTGAGTCTATTTTTCTGTGCTCCTACAGATAGCAAAAGATACTTCTATACTTGCCAGCTGCAATGTTTTGTGCATATAGTTAGTTATCATCTCACAGTTCTTCCAAAGTCTATGAAAACCTGGACAGTGAATGCAAAAATGTTAACTATCCATTTCCTTTTGCATCCATTTTCAAAATGCCCTCAATCCATGTCCAAAAAACTTTATGTTTGAAATAGGAGATGCTCTGGGCACTAGTTTTAGAGGAACTTGTAAATGGACCATAAACTTTGTGGTATATAATAAGCAGAAGTCTGGAGATACCTGCACTTGCTCAGTATAAGGCCAAAATTCTTTTTTAATTTCCAAGCGTAATCCTTCACACTGCTGTGTTTACCTCCAAGAGACACGAGTGCAACCCCTGCATCCAGCAGAACCGAGACTTCCCTTGCACAGCGGCCATCCATCCCTACCAGCAAAGCTCAACCTGCGCCAGCTGCTGCCTTCCACGCAAGGGATGTGCTCTCCTTCAAGGAGTTATCCAGTTCACCGCCTGGATAAACAATGCTGCTGTTTGTTTTGACAGCTTAAAAAAATGCCACCATATCACTGACATGCCACTGAACATGTCAGGAGCTAGGCCATTTCACTGTGCTGAAGTGCTTTTCCTTTTATTGCCAGGCCTATAACAAGATTATTGAAATGATTCAACAATAGTCAAGCTGCAGCTATAGATACTTGTTGAAAGTAAATAATAAAAGCATTTTATCAGAATTGCTGTCATTTTCCTGTTGAGGGATACATCTGTTTCATAAGTACATTTTTATGTGTGCCTGCCTTATGTGAACCTGCTCTAATTTAGTTACACTGATAGGTACAGTTGTAGCTTTCTTTCTAACAATATTAACAGATGAATAGGGCAGTCATTTTCAGACAGCAATTTGCCACGGCTACAGTCAAAGTGGATTGGTTTGAGATTGCAACCTAGTAAGAACAGGGTTTTTTATTATTATTGTTGCCGTTACTTTGTTGTTAGGTATGGGGTTTTTTTTCTAAAGCAGGCTACTGGAAACTGTTAGTTATGCAGTAATTTGAGATAAAAATTCATCGCAAGGAAAACTAAATGGAGGTCAAAAGCATTCTTATTAGAAAACCAGTGGTAAAGTACAGCCTACAGATATGGAAACGTACAGAGAACATCACCTCTCTGCATCCTGACTACTGTCTAGAAATGGAAACCCTGATCATGCGACACAGCTGTCCGACATACATACAAACAGCAAGGGCCATTTTTAGAAGATGACAGTTAAGAAGAACTATAAAGCGAGTGGATGCATCACTGCATTCCTGTGTGAGGAGAGGAATCTGTGCCTGTCCTTGGAGATGCAGGGAAAATATGTACTATTTTGAAAACCAAGTGGTTTTGTAGTCAGATTCAAACCTAGCTAGATAAATCTGGATGCTGTTGTTCAAAACAGCTATCCCATAAATGCTGCCCAAGCACTATCAGCACCTAAAGGCAACTAACTCGCATCCAAGAAGCATCTGTCCAAATTTGCTGCCAAGTAAGTTTCAACCTGACCAACTTCAACCAGTTTTAACTGACAAACAATGGCCTCAAATATATGAGGTTCCACCTAGAAGTTGGTGACTTGACAGAGGAAAGAGACCTTAACCAACATCCCCACCTAAAAGAAAGTTAGGGTTCAAGCTCATAGGTTCCCCTTTCTGCTTGACCTCCTGGCTAGCTAACAAAAACATGGCCAGTGTCCTGGGCACTAATGGGCTTTCCTGACCCTACCGAGCCCCCCAGGCTCCCTCCACCCTACCCACGGCCCAGGACCCCATTTCAGCCCCCCAGGACCATCAGTGCCTGCCCCAGCAACACCGCAGCAGGGCTGGTCTTCAGCTCCCCACAGTCCTGCCCTGCCTATGTGCTATGGCTATGGGCCCTCTTGAGCCAGGCCCATGTCCTGGCACAGCCTCGGCATGTCCCTGTCCCCAGGGAGGTGCCCGATGACCAGGACTGGGACTGCCAGGATCCCCTGTCTCCACCTTCCAGATCCTTTAGAACTTGTGATCCTGCAAACACATAAAGATATCTTTGTATCCAATCCCATGTGCATGTGCTAGAGGTTCTCAGACCTCTCCCTTCCAGAGGTGTAAGTAGGGAAATGCCTTATTACTTGAACACCCACAAGGAAAGTCCCACGGAGCTTTTCACCCAGTGTTTTCCTCATGGTAAGCTTGCCGGGGACGGAGGACATTTCATGCAAGTCTTCACCAACCCACTTTATTCCATCATCTAACGTTGCATTAGACACCAGCATCTACCCTGCATCTATTGTCAATGGCTAATAAGTCAAGGCAATGAGTAGTGATGAATAGCTCCAGGACATCTTCTGCATCTCCTCCTCAGTGAAGCAATGATACTCAGTGACACCCCTGCCCCACCATTCCACCCCTCTTGTGTGATAAGAGGCACAAGAATAAAGATGGCCATAAACAAAATAATTTTCTTATTAAATAAATACTGACCTCTTCCTGGGTCAAGAAGCTCAAAAGGTTAAATATATTGAAAATGAAAATAAACTGATAAACATTAAGACAAACTCTGAATAAACAGCTTTTCAGCATGCAAATTGCCACTGTTACGAGTTTACAGGTGTGAGAGTGTTTAACCCAAGTTACTTCTCTTTAATTTTCTACTTGCCTGTTCTGAGCTTGTGAAATTCAGGTAGCGGGGAAGACCACCGCAGCCCTCTTTCCTTTAATTTGTGAGGAACCAGGAACAAGAGCCCAGCCATCCTGCGGAGGCAGCGGGTTCTGAACAACATTGCAACCTGGCAATAATGAAATCCCTTTGTCCTCTTTAGTGTTTGCACCTGACAGTGAAATTAAAAAATTCTCAATAGCTGGAATCTGGAAATCTCAAAGTGTGCTTCAATATCGATCGCCACCACCACCCCAAGAATATCTCTTGGAGGAAACACAGCCAAAGTCTGCCTGTCTCCTCCTCTGCTCCTGAGCGATACGGGGCAGTGAAACCTTACAGGGTAAGGGAAAGTGCAGGATTACAAAGACAGCTTGGACTGTGTCAGAAATTCTCTTTTAACAACATTTTATCAATTCCCTTGGTTTTGCTTAGAAAAATACTGCTTTCCCTCACATTTATCTCCATCTTCCTCTCCTTTTAAATAAGTGTAAGAAAGAGAAGGTTAAGCAATCAACCCTGAGGGAACACCTAAATCAAAGGTTACCTTCAGGGGTATTTTCCTTACATTTATTTCCATAAATATATACAATGGAAACAAGATATCTATTCCGCAACATGGAGAAAGGGAGAGCTGTGGCCGTATAAGCTCAGAGACCTGGCATGATGCAGGCTCCAGAGGGAACTCCCCCCACCGCAAACCTCTCTCTGGAGCATGGAGGAAGAAATGAGCCCTTCCCTGCTCCCGCGAGTCCTGCCTGTGCTCGGCTTCGCAGGAGCTGGCAGGAGCATCGCTGTGGGCTTCTGCAGAGCCAGAACTTCTCCCCAGGATATGAGACTCAGCACAGCACTGTTAAAAACATCCTAAAAATCTGCCACTTCTCATGAAAAAAAGAGTTGGAGGTGTTTCCCCCTTCTCCTCCACAGTGGAGGGAAGCTCTTCGCACTGTTTGTAATACATCCAAATATCTTCTTCAAACAAAATATTTCCCTCATGAAGCATCTCAGCCAAAAACCTGGAGGAAACCTTGGTACAACTTTCCTCTGAGATGACAGTCCTTACCAGGAAAAGTAAGAGTATAATTCTGTGACTGGGGAAGACCTTGACATCGGTGATGTGGGATGTCAGAGTGGGGAAGTGAAAAAATTAGCTGAAATGCTATTGTTTCTAAAATAAAAACTGGTCTTTTTACTTGTTGGCCTTTTTTAAAGAACTGAAGAATCACTCAGATTTTTTATGTATACACGTGTAGATAGATAGATAGATAATTTATACAAATATATTACGTATGTTAGGTATTAAAAGCCTAAATAACTGTGGAAGTTTGTTTATTTTACCCAGAAAAAGTAGACTAAGATCCTTGAGGGCAGGGACTTTTCTTCTCAGTCATACAAAGTTTAGCACAAGGAGTCCTGGATAATACCAGAGATTCCTGGGCAGCACAGTGGTATAAAAGGTAGCTTACCATTCTTGTCCCAGTGCACTTTTTCCTATCACTTGTGTTGCTAAAGGCATGCCCATCCTTTTCTTCTTAGTTACTTCTCAAAGCTTTGCTGCTCCTGCATTCAAATAAAAAACGTCATTAAACTAATGAAGATAATTTGCAGTGCTTTAGAAACCCAACTCCATTGGGCTCTCCGCTTACGGTTGTCATACAGACAGCTGCTTGTCCTTTTCTAACTGAAGTGGTCACACTGAAGAGACGACAAAGACAAATGTTGAAGCTTTCCACCCCTTCTGAAGTAAGCATTTCTCTAAGTCAGCTGCCCCGGGAGCAGCAGAACTAGCAAAGCCTTTTGTCCTAAACATACATGGCCAACAACCCACACTTATACTTATCCACCACAGATCTTCCCACAATACCTCCAGTTCCTCGTTCAAGTCCTCCCACTTATTACCAGGTCCCATACCCATCAGATGGACCAGTAGTAGTTTATGTGGTGGCTTTTCGCAAAATAGGCATCCCGCAATTTGTTGAGGAATACAGGTCTGTTGTTTTGCTGGTCAGCTACACAGCACACAGCTGCTGGGCTTACACTCCAGGCGTACTCTCAGTGGAGGTATTAATTGTGGCTATCCTCTTCTATCTGCTTGGTGATTTTCATAGATTTGGTACATTCCTATCTTTGAAGTCAATTTTGGTAGAAACTGGTAAATGGGCTCAAAAAGCTAGGGAAGAAGGGAGGACTAAGATTTCATGATTGCTTAGGTCTTTTCACATAAAGCTAAAAATGCCTACTCTCAAAAAACATCTTTTAAAAGATATTTTATCCACCAAATTTTCCATGCAAGTGGTTAATGTGCCACAAGGAGCACAAAATCTGGAAAAAAATGTTTTCAGACTACTTTTCTTGGGCCCAGCGTCTGTTTTTTCATTTCCACATTAAACAAAAGAGTCAGTCATATGCAGGTTAATAAAGTGAACACAAGGGAGATGTACCTCCAAATTGGAGCCAGACGATGAATAACATAGCAGGAATGTACTTAAACCTCAGTACCAGCTCGTGACAAGGTCTGCTCTCTGTCTTAGCCCTTGGATTTTGGAAAAATCTTCAGGAGCTAAGAGAAAAACTTTCAACCTGACAAATACTCCTTGGCTGGAAAAGGCTCCTGTTTTAATTCAGCACAGATGGGACTTTTAATTAAAGCATTATGGCTTTGCAGCTGCATGGATGATACAAACCTTTTTAAAGGAATAAATGACTCAAAATGCTTTATTTTCACTGCACCATTATGCTTGACCTTTGCCAGGGTACAATCCTAAAACCAGCTACAACGCTGTTTATGGTTACCTGTCTCTTATCCAGTCTAATCTTGGGAGAAATGGGGCAGACTAACTCCTGCTAGATGAGAAAAGAGAACAGCCTGTACCTCCTGGGTGGGACTCAGCACTTTGCAGGATTAGGTGCCTGGTGAGTATAGACACCAATGGTAAACAAGAAGGAAAAAATCTAAATGGACCAGGCAGCTAACAGCAAAGAAATACTGGGTCACATTAGCACAGAGTCACTAGATAACACTGAAAACTAGGTCAATGTGAGAAACACTGGAAGCTTTTTCTACAGCAGTCATTCTCCAGAAATTGAGCTGAATCTAAGGGCTGGCTATTTGGCTCGCATTCAGACACCTGCTTCATGCAGGCACAGGGGTAAATCGTAAACTTAATTTCTTCCCTTCATTTCATGTCTTAATTCTGCTGGGCAGGAGACAAGAGAGACACCTGTGTAATAAGCTTTTTTTTATATTGAGTCAGGTAGCATCATCTTCATCTCACCTAACTTCTGACTGATCAGAGAGTCCACTAGCCTCCCTCTGCACAGCAGCATCTCTGGGGGTAATTCACCACATGTACCCCAGGATGGGATAAATCAGCTCCTAGAGAGAGTCTGTCTCTTTCCACATAAAGAAGCCCAGACTAGACAGTTTTCAGATAGCCATTAAGGTGCAGCAAATCCCACCCTTATTATATACGACCCCAGTGAGTAATTAAAAAAAAAAAAAGCCAGAAAAATAGTGAAGATCAAGCAAATCTTTTCCGTCTCATGGAACAAGCACTATTGTTCTAAACAAAAAACTTAAAGTTACTTTTAGGTAAGTCTTTTCGGTCCATCTTCTTTCTTGCTATTTTTTCTGTATGCACATAATTCCGATTTATTTCAGATTTCTTCCCCTATAAGGAAGAAGAAATCAAACCCCTGTGGTCAACATTTTCTTTCAACCAACATGCCCTGGACAGGCACTGCACTCTTCTGGCCCCGATTCAGCAGAGCACTTATCCATTTATTCAAAGACTGCTGAATCAAGGCCAGAGGTACCATCCTGTGCTCAGCAGTGAACTAATAAGCCAAATACTGTGCAGTCCAGTTCGTCATGCTGACAAATTCACATTTCTCAACTTGGATTCCTGGAAGTCTCCACATTACTGTAAAAATTTGAACTTCCACTGATTATACCCTCTGTACTGGTGTAATATATTACGTCTTCTTATTGACTCAGTAAAGTTTGAAAAAATATTTACCAATATTCATATAAAACACCAGTACAACAGTCTTCAATAATTGACCTATAAAACGTATATAATATGCAGAGCACAAGGAAATAAAGGAAATATTGTAAGAGAAAAGTACATTTCCAAGGGTAACAAGAAAAGGAAATAACAGGACCCCGGACAACTGATGAGAGAGCCCTAACCAATTCTGTTTAAAGGGAGAAAGTTTAAAGTTATTATTCTTTAGCAAATCATCCTGAATGAATTTCATCATTCTTGATTCAAATGTGTTTTTCTGACACTTTAATTATGAAGAAACTGTTCCTGAACCATACAATATGAACAGAGATGCCATAAGTTTAAGTAAAATGCTATTACCTCCTCATTTTGCAAAATTCACAGTCTCATTCAAATTAAACAGCATTTCTCTGCAATAGATGAAATGAATATTGCAAAAATGAAATTGTATGCATAGGTTCAGGAACATTTTAATCATTTTATGCTTTATGTACATATATATGCCTCTGTGTGTGTGTGTGTATGTATATATCAAGAATGGCATGCTGGCAACTTTGCAGTTTAATGAATATATCTTTTTTCCATAGTAACATACCCTCTTATCTTCTTGGAAATGAGAAACATTCACTACAGCAGTATAACGAAGCAATGTTCATTAAACAGGGTATGTAGGTAACGGATTTCTATTACCACATTACACCACCCACTTAACTAAAATACAGAGCACTCTATGCATTCACCCAATTTTATTGCTTGTACCCTCATGCTCCCCATTTATTATTGAGCTACCACATTTATAACTCATTTGGACACGTTTGCTCCAGAATAAAGCACAACCAATCTGCACAGTGCAATATTTACGTCTCACCCCTCCTCTTTTTTTTTTTTTCCTCCCTTCCCATTTATAGTCACAAATCATTCTTACAAGCTATGGTTGATTAGTTGTCAGTTTGCTCCCCTTTTTAAATTTAACACAAAAAAACTTGAGGTCAATTTGTTTTTCTTTAATAAATACGTGCTTCTGAATAATGCAGGGTGAGCAGTTACTTCAGGTATTACATAATACTCTAGCTCAATTGGTAACATTTTAAGCCTGTAAATCAGGTTTTAAATTTGCATGACAAGTACAGCACGTATGACATTTAAGCTAATGACTGGCTTTACAAATTTATGGACCCTTCTCATTCCTATAATGCTAGAAAAACAGGAAGCTTTTGTGCTAAACTATTTTGCTTCCAAAACGTTGCAAACTCTGTGTTTCACATTTACGGGATCTGTGTTCCTCTGCCATGCAGTAAATTTTCAGGTGGTAAAAGGGCACTGCAGAGGGTGCAAAACATAAAGAGAGACAGACCGTAACAAGCCCTTTTCAACACTAGCCAGAAGTGAACTGGAGCACTTTGCTCTACTACATATGAAGAAAAAAATCTTAAAAAAAATTCTTTCCTTAGGGAACAGAGCAGGCATTTGTAGAACTTCTTTTCTTATAGGGTGTCCTCAGCTCTATTTTGGCTGAGGGAGAGAAGCAAGATGATAGCTGCTGAACAGAAGCGAAAGCATAGCAACAAACCAAATGTCCCACGTTACCTCACTTCTCCATTTTCACATTCAGGGTAGACGAACGTGCAAAGAAAAAAAAAAAAACAGTCTGGCTACACTGTAGGTAAATACGCAGATATTTTTGTCCCATTGGCATTAGGGCAGTTAGGTTTTCACTGAGTTACTTAGTTCTTTACTGTACCTCCTTTGTCCAGCTCTATTAAAATACAGAACATGCATAAGTGTATTAATTCAGATTACATAGTTGTATATAAACATACTGACCTGATTTATAAGAACAGTCTTCAGTAAGTACTTAACACCTTGAATCTCCAGCTCAGCTGCACTGAAATGACTTACATTGGACTCAATTCTCACCTCAGCTTGCTCAAATACAAAATTCCCCGTTGTTCAGGAGGCTGGTGGCTAATCAAATGCTAACCAATTAATGAAAAATAAGAGGTAAGATACCAGATACATTGAAAACCACCAGCCAGCACAACAGGAAACAAAGCTGACTGAAATTATCATTTCAGAATGCTATTATCAATTTGCAATTGAAGAAGGAAGACTAGTCTGGTGGTTAAGAACCTGTAATAGGACTTGGGATCAGACACATGATTTGCTTCTTGGCTATGTTGAAGTCTCCCTGAATAACTTTGTACTGGCCAATTTCTCTTCCATGTCGTTTTCCCATGATGATACTTATACATGTTTCTCTTCCTGTCTCCCTGTCCTCTTTCCTCATGTTTATCCACAGAAGCACTAGAACAGGAGCTGCTCTCTCCTAAATGCCTGTTACATAGAGTTTTTATCCTACTAGGGATTTTCTATCTCTATCATTATCAAAATGCAGTTTCATTTCCTTTTCATAAAAAAAAAAAAAAAGCACAAGGTGTAGGTTAAAGAAATCTGAAATGCAAAATTTTGCAAAATTGTTTCAAAAAAAATCTATTAGCATTGGTAAAGAAAAACACTAACTATCTGAGGATTCAGCAAAACTATATCTATCTGATAATCATAAAACACAAATGGTATGCACATTAAGATATTACCTATATATTTCAACACTATCCAGCCTTACCATATCACATTTTTCAGTAATATTGAACTGCACAAAACCTGCTGCAAAATAAATAGAAACAGATATGAATTAAACATGATTCAATCTTAAATAAGTCTGCATATATCATTTTACTATAAAATCAATAATATTTTCTATGTTCCTATTAAACAATATAGTCAGCATTTTTCTCTAAGCAGGGCTGTCTTTTCATGATGTTCTAGGGCTTATATTATGCAAAACATCAAACTACAGGGCCCACTTCATGAATATATATACCTTTTTTTCCAGCAACCTAAGCAATTATAAAACTTTTCCAAAATTTTTTTTTACTCTACACTGAAATACATTAATTGAATGGACAATATCCATGCCTGTTAGACCAAAAGGGGTTGAGTGACTAGACAAAAACCTTTTTTACCTATATCAATTGGCCTACTGAAAGACTTACTTCTCTTCACATAAATATAATCAATAAAGGGTAAATTTAATATTATTATTTAAGGCAAAAATGAAGAAATGCTTGAGTACACATAGAAGAAAATGCAAATTAAAAATGCTTTAAAAATAGTTTTCCTTTACCTTAGCAGTATGTACAGCATGGCATATCTCAACACATTAAATACATTAATGTATGTGTGCGTTAATAGATCAATATCCAGAACACACTTGTTCGTAATGCATTACAGATGGCTCTCCTCTAATTATTTACATATTGCTACATGGAGGCTATGATGTTTCCTGCTTTGATGGTACTTTGAGTTACTGTTTTGATGACTCTGTACAACTTTGAAACACTTCAAGGTGATGCTGCGTTCCACTTACAAGTCCTCTCTCGTTCTTATATATGTGCTTAGCATACGAATTGGAAGATTTCTATTTACAGGTCAGACACTAAGTGAACAACAATCTGTATCAGATAATCTAAAGAATATACTAACCTATGCTTCTTGTTCATTGTTTATAGAGTTGACCAGCCAGCTTAATGGTTTGAAATTTAAGAATGATCTCTCTGCTTAAGTCTTTGTGAATAATTATGCTCAATAACTTTTCAAAGTGTTTCAGGAATAAATCTCACACCAACCCTCTGATCTACCCTATTCTACTGGAATGACTTAAAAAAACATTAGTGGAAGCGTTGTCCTTTGTAGATTAGTTCTCTCCATCCAAAACCTTATTTTTTATAACAAAAGATACTTCAGAAGAGAAAATTATATTATTTAATGTAATTGAAAAGAAAGAGCCATGCTATATTAATCTATAATAATATAAATAACTGATTTCAACATTCAGAATACTCTTCCAAGCTTATACATTTTTTAATATACTGTTTCCATTGTTTAGATATAACTATGAAGTCAATTTAGATTTACATACTCTTTTCTGATCTTCCTGAAGGAAGAATGATACAAATCAGAAGAGTGAAGCACTTCGGAAATAGTCTTGCAGGAGTGGAAGAGGAGACTTTTTGTAGTTTAAAGGTGGAAGAAGGCTTCTGCAAAAACTCTTCCAAATTACTTTGTTCCTCTGAGTCAATTTAATCCCTTGGAGAGAATATCTTCTGGAGTGACCTCCTTGAACCTTTGTGACCAATGCAATAAAACACTAAAAGACCTAGAGATTAGAAAAGAGAGCCTTGACACTAAAAAGAGTGTTCCTCAGGGCTATAAGTTACACCAACAGAGTGAGAATGAATCCCAGTGGGAAGGGAAGATCTTGTATCCCTACCATTAATTATCTGCTTCGTAATCTACTCCCATTATAATTGTAATACTTTCCAAATGCAGCTCTCCTTTCTCATGCCTGCAGCAATGCACATTGTTCCCTGTCTGACAAAACCCCTCTTTGTTTGGGAATCGCAAGCTATGTAAACTGCATAATAGTCTTTAAGAAAAGAATCGGATCTTTGTTGTGTTTATGCTACACATTTCTCTTCTGTGTTTTATACAAATGTTTTGCCCATAGAAACCACATGGATGTTCCAATAGCATAACTTAAGAAATACTGATCTACATGTCTAAATGCTGCTTTGTTCTGTGCACAGCTTTAGCCATTGTATGTGTCTTTATTAATTATGTTTGTTCTTCCCTGTTATTTAAAAATAAAGAAAACCAATTTTATTCTTGGGTACAACTGAGGACACCAAAGGCTTGCTCACTATTCTCCACAAGAATCATTTTGACCATAGACAAATACAGTACATATGTTTAAAAGAGGAGGAATATGTTTATTCCCATGGATCATACAACTTGCCTCCACCTCATACGAGGAGTATTGTCCATTGGTAAAATGCGAGCTGCAAACTACGCTCCTGCACGAGCTGGTCAGAGCACTACAGTCGTATCCCCTGCTTCATTGCCTGACCATCCCATGCCATACCCTGCCTGAAGCCAGATGACAGGTTCCTGGGGCAGGGACTGAATATCATGGTCTCTACTTGCAGAAGACCTCCCTGGTCTTGCCAGGGTTGCTCTGGCTCTGTTACTGCACACACACTGACAACGGAGCATTTCTCATGGCTTCGTGGCCCTGGGCCTTGAAAAATACAGGACAAGGAAGTTTTCAGAGAAGGTAATAAGATACAAAGTGCATACCTGTAATTTCACAACAACGTCAAATTGTATTTTATGCCTATATTTTACATGGCCATATATAGTGTACACCAATTTTAGAGGCTTTCATCATTTTTTGCTCATGTTTTTCCCTTTTCCCAAGGGTGCAAAATTACTAGAGCACTAGGAGTCCCTCAGTCAGCATTGCTGAGTACAATCTTTGCTAAAGCCTAACTCCTGAGTATATCAAGCATAATTCAGCAATGGCTTAGTTGTTAATGAAATGTAAGAGAGATCCCTAAAAAAAGAATGAGGCCTATAGTTTATGAAAGGTTTTGTGGGAATTGGGGAACAATTACCATTCACTAAGACACTTGCTTTGCCAGCTGCATACATGTATTCCATCCCCATGAAGACCCTAATGCACAAAGCTGAAACAATCTTTCAGGGAAGGCCAATGTTTTGAAGGGCTCATTGTTACAAAGGCAAGCAAGATAATCAAGAACTAGTCATTTATAATCAGAGCTTTTAGTAATAGACACACTGGTTTGAATCAGGAATGTTTCTAAATTATTTCATAGTTATTCAATATCCTTTTTCTTCTTTGCTTTGAAATGATTTTTTTTTCCAAAAAAATATTTGGGTCAGATTTTATCTTTAAAGTCTGCTGTTTAATTTTCTAATACTTTTAAAACACAGAAGAAAAGTGGTAATAGAGTAATCATTTTACATTAAGCAACAGCAGAAGAGTAATGAAGTGGAATCACAGTGTTCAAGTCCTTCATTTACAAAACACTCTTTTATCCCAAACACCTGCATCTTTCCCCAGGCTGAGGGAGCATTTTGACTTAAACCAGAATGTTAGAAGCTCTAGTGCATTATCGCTTCAGATCACCTACAGCCGACTGATTCTGGGTGTCAATTAATGTTATTACCACCTAATCAAATGCTACTTAATGCAAACTGTGGGCTATACCCTTGGCTTTGTATACAGCTTGGGATTCACAGTTGAAGAAAAGAAGCTGTTTGCAAAGGGCAGTTTACAGAAACCGCAAATATTACACTAGTTTCTAAGCCAGACAGAGAATTAAAAAGAATCATGTGTATTTCAAGGGGGAAATTTTAGTGTAATTACTCAATGTATTATATGCAGAGGCCATAGTGTCTAGAGTATCACAGGTTTAGAGGTTTCAAAAGCATAAGGTCTTTATATTAGGTGGGACTCACTCCCTGCTCTATAAAAATATTCCCAGAATTGGAGTTGGGGGTAGGGTGGACTAGATGGTCTCCAGAGACACCTTCCAACCTCAGCTGTTCTGTGATTCTCTAATAGTAGGGTTAGCCTTCCAGGTGGTGGGCACGCAATTATGATATACAACTAGCTATGGTACACAACCTTGCACCTTCTCACAGTCACGTGAGTGGTATCTCTCATACCAAATCCAGGGCATCTTCCTTTTCACCTTCATCTTCCTGAGAACACGCCTTAATCAACACATTGTAACCTAAGGTGACATCTTCTGAATTCCTCCTATCTTCTTCGTAAGCATTAACGCAGTATTCATAGTAAGAGACCCGACATACAGAGTGTGGGCCTTCTGTGCTCAGTAGAAAGCCCAGACACAGATATTGTAGCTTTTGCTACAATTATGATATCATATGAAACACTAAAATATGCACTGCAACATGGTTTGGAACTTGGGAAATTTAGTATTTCTTCCCTGGATGATGCCGGGACCACTGAGCCTCCTTGTTCTTTCATCCCAGTAACTGCCAACACCTCACCTCCAGATCCCATAAGGGCTGGCACTTTACAGCTGTCTCCTGGGAGTTTGCTGGTAGAGTGTCATATCCCCACAAATGAACAAGGAGGAAGCTAAACCCAAGACCCTCTTCCCTTAGGGTTGTACTCCAGTTGCTGACACCCTGAGTAGAGAAAACAGCAGCACCAGCTCTCCCCACAGGCACGAGCATCGGTGACAGCATGAGCTTTACCACCAGATCAGAGGTCACTAAACAGAACATGGACAAACCTGCTCCTGTAAATCCTGGTGGGGCAAAAACTGCAGTAGCCATATGATACAAAGAGCTAATCCAGCCGTTTACCTCACTTTCCCAGTCCAAATTCATTCAAAAGTTCTGACAAAACTTTCTCACAACCTTAATGCCATGTTCTTTGTCCTGCCAGAGGAAGACTAAAGCCAGCATAAAAACTTTAAGTCTAAACTCTGTATTGCACGCTTTGGCTAATTCAACAGAAATGTTCACATACTCATTTTTGATCCAGATCAAATCTGGACTTAACGGATCATATCCTACACCATGCAGCCACCACCTTCCCACAAAGGCGAGTAAGTGCTTCTCACGTTCCCCGTGGAGGCCATCCTATCAACCTGCTTTGGTCAGGATTTTTTGGTTCAGTGTAACAGTACGCTTCTCCACCTCTGATGCAATATCATAACATCTTGCACACAAAAGTACCTGAATGCAGACTGAACTCTTCCAAAACCTTCTCATTACAGCATTAAACTTGGATGGGAGCTGGGCTGTGGTAGCTGGGCCTGTATAATGTGTTGGGTTAGTTGTAATCCTGTCACACAATATGCGATCGCTATCTGATACATTATTTGAAACCCTGCCAAAACATACTTGAGAAATAAGTTATCTTACAAATGATTTCTGAAGAATTTCTTTTCTATTATAATTAAAAGCCCACTTTATATACACTAGGCATCTTATTTCCTTAATTATTTTCAAACAGTTCCTGAATGGTTTATGCATTCATCCCCAAACACACCAGCCTGTTATTCCCCACTGGAATATAACATATGCTGAAAATTAATTATTTGAGTATCCAAATGACAAATATTCTTTTCCAATGTCTGTTTGCTGACCAAACTTTCCATTATGAAGTAAGCATGGCTAGGGAAGTTGCCTATTATAAGAAGAAAAGAGCAATGATATAACACAGACAAGGACTAATTTATGGTATGGACTGGTCATACTGCCAGATCTGCACTACATGTTGCATGCTATGTATGGCTTGAATACAGAATCCTTCAGACTACACATCTGCAACAGCAGCTGATTTCCACTTGACATCATTGCCTAGGGTTCTCCAGCTGGAAATGCAATATCCACCACTAGACCTCATTGGGGCTCCAAGCCTTGCAGAATCTTATCTCCAAGCTGTGTTTGATGAAGTCTGTCATGCCCATACCCTAACTGCTGCCATCCTCTAGGTCTCTGTGGTCTTCTTGCTTACCTTTGAGAGCTACTTTGAGCAATTTCTCTCAGCTGGTCACAACTATGCCCTGACTTTTAATGTCTACTGCTTCTATTCTTCTCTTTGGTATTAGTTTCCAGTGAAATATAGACAAAACCATTTATACTTACACAAAATCATCATTATTTTCTTCTGAATAAATGCCAAAAAGCTTTAAAATTAATAGGATTCAATCCCTGAATAACACCTTTCTGCAAACTTGAACGTGGCAAAGAAACGTGAGCTATCAGTTTTAATAATTTGGATTTTATTACTGTATTGCGTGTGACAACAATCTTAATAAAGCAGGAAAACAATTTTTTATTACATAATATCTTTGATTTTTAACAAATCATATCCTTTTTGGTAAATCTTCCTGCATCTATCAGGAATCCTAAAATATACCTTGAATTCCATAGAAATACAGGAATTTTATTTTTAACCAAGAGAAAGACAATACAAGGCTGGGGTTTTTCTGTGCTGCAAACCCGTATCTAATTCCCAGTCTAACTGCATGAGGTCAGTGCCTTGATTCTAACCTTCAAAGAAGACAACAGGTAAAGTCATTGCCATGTTAATAACTGCTTTCAACTGAGAAACCACCTAGGTAGCTGCACTTCTGTGTGCTAAAGCTCACTGTAAATGGTTGTGACTGTAATGAAGGCTTTTGAAATTTGGAGGTAAAATATTTGAAGTGAAGGAAGCTGTGAAACCAGCTCCTGGAAACAGGTCAGAAAAATGCAAAGTGCAAATATTTTGGAATATAACTCCATATTCAAGGCCTTTTTGACTTGAACATGCTTTTGCTGTAACTTTCCCCAATGATTTAAGAGGTATAAGTGTAAAAAAAATTGTCCCAGAAAAACACAGCCAGACAGTCGTACTGAGAAAAAAGTGAAAGAGTAAGAGAGTTGTTTTATATGGCCAGTGTTTCAAACGACCAAATAAGTTAGTAATGCAAACTGCAGAGCAAAGTTTCAAGCTTTCTGAAGTTTTGAGTTTTGGTTGTGGTTTGGTTTGGGGTTTTTTTTTTAAGGCTCTAGTTGCAATCTATTGAGGAAGTATGGGCTTGCTGTAATTATAAATGAAATTCTAACTGTCACTTCTAAAAAAGAACACAACCAATTCTTTTGAAAGCGATATAAAAGACAAGCCCATGGAAAAAAGTCATATCTTGATGTAATAAAATGTTGGCTGCAGAGTTTCTTAAGAGAATGCTCAAAAGCAAATAAAAGTTGCTTGGGAGTTGGATTTATTTTAATGAGCTTCCAGGAACATTTATGACATATCTACCCCAGTGACCACAGGTGGATATCCCTGCTGGGTAACACTCGGCTGCTCTTGAATAAAATAAGAGAGACCAAACAAACAGAAGAGACAAAAGAAAAAACGAAGAGATTTATGTCAGGATACACTTAATGAACACCTGCACTTCACAGGCCTGGGTAACTATTTACCACCTTCTTCCCTCCAGATAAATATCTACTAAGAAATTACTCCTCTTTCTGTATCGCTGACAAATTAAATGAAACCCTTGAAGAGTGCTTGGAGGCAAACTACGCATAGGTTAATTTTCCTTTTTTGTATGCCAGGAAAATAATCATCATGGGAGCACCTAATTAAAAAGGACTTGACCCTTTGTGCGCGGTCATGCTTGTTGCTTCATAACAGAATGACTATTTATCTGGACATGGAGAATGCAGTTAAACAGAGCTTCTGACTTCAGTGGTCCAGCTGCTTGGGATCAGAGCACCCTAACAGTTATCCATCAGAAAATCACCTGTGTAAACTTCAAAATGGCCACAGTGAGAGAAATCACAAGGTATTATTACATATGGGAGAAACATCCTTTGCTTTACTGCCAGTTTAGGAACTTGGCCCATTTGTCCAGATCTGCCTTCCTTCCCCTCCTCATTTGCGATGAGGATTTATGCACGGGCATGCTGGGCCTGTGCAAGACATTTAAAAGCCCAAAACAAGCTACCCAAAGAGGCTAGTAGACTATAATAAATCCTTGGCACTTTGCAACCTGAATGCAAGCTATATTTGCAATCCACGTGCCTGTTAGGCACCCTGATGTACAAACACCTCACCCCAAGAGTGCTCAAAAGCTAATTTGGCAGAGAATGTAGAAGGGCAGCAAAATAAGCAATGCATTCTAGATACTGTCCCAAAAAAAGCCCCTCTCAGAGCAGGGAAAACAACCACTCTCCCCTGCACACTGCAAACCAACTGGTAGCAGTTCAGCAAGGTGAGGCTCTAAGTTCCTCCAGAGCTGCCCAGACCAGAAGCTGAAATTCTGGCATGTCCAGAACACTATTATTCACAGGCAGAAATCTGTCCCCAGGACAGCGTGCCATGCTGTCCATCAAATGTTTGTGTAAACCACCAGTGCCTTTGTGGTATGAAAAACATGTATGCCAACAGAGGACAACCTGTTTTTCAAAGATGATCCCCCAAGGACTGACAGTAATCTGGAATAGTTGAAAAGTGAATTTTAAAGGCTAGAGGTAGAAGTCATCTTAGTCAAATTTACTTAGGTGTCTAATCCAAATTAGTCACCTGAGCATATCCAGGAAGTTTACCCCACTTAGCTTGCAGTCCTGACCACAGGCTGGGATGGCAGTTCCTCAGGAGATGACTGTTCCTGTTCAATGAACATAAATGGAAATTAAACATTAGTCTGGAATAGCCATGGAGTGTCAGACTGTTTAGACTTGTTTTAGATTAAGACACTTGCATTCAGGCACTCAAATGTGCGAGTCTTAAACTGAATCCTGTCCTGAATCCTAGCCAGCCTAGGAAAATATTGTCTTCATGGGTTGAGCAGAAGCTACATCTGGAATAATCTTCCCCAAGTTCTGCAATCAAGCAGAACTGTGTGCAGTAATTTTTTAGCTCCTGAATAATCCAAATTGGTCATTTTCAGATTTTCAACATTTACGAGCAAAGAGCAGCTCACAGAACAATCATAGAGCAGATCTTCCTCAGGTGTTAAACTCCTACTACTTTTTGGTTTTGCTTTAAAATATCCCAGAGGAAATAATTTCCTTCTAGAAATATTAGTGCTCTTTCCTTCGTTCTTTCTATTCATCTCAGTCCCCTCTTTACTTTCTGCTACACCATAAATGATAGTGGTTTTGCTTTATCTTCTCTCTCTCCTTATTTCATAGCCTCAAATGACTCCTTTTATAAGTGGTTACACAATCTTCTGCTGCACTGCCCTGGATCTGAAGAAAACAGACTGTGTATTCTTTATTTTAAATGCTAAACAAGGAGAAAAAGGATGAAAGATCTATTTGCAAAAGATTCTTCACTCAGATTTCTATATTCTTACTACTGAACAAGCACTTTCTGCATTCACAAACTTTGGCTACATAGTCAGAGCACAATACTTAGAGAAAACAGCAGTATTGGTATTATTGCACTAATGTCAAAACAAATGTTCCATGCTCTGATGGCAAGAAAGTCAGTCCATCACCAAGGGTCAGTTGCTTTTGCTAAACATGGCTTAGTTGTCATTAAAACAAATACACTGTTGTGACAAAAGCATCATAGGAATTATACTCTGTGCCCCTTACAAAAGAAGCCTTGACATCCTACAACAAAACTGGACCTTCAGTACAAAAGGCCAAAAGCTTCAAATACTCTGTGTATGACAGAAGAGAACAGGAGAGGTCAAAGTGCACCTCCTGGTGTCTTATGTCCTCATAATAGCAGCTAGTGAAAAAAATGGATTATCCTAGGAAATGGACCACATACTACAAAGGCAGAAAAGGGGCTCTCAATGTTCTTTGCCAGCCTGACCAGGGGAAATCCTGACCCCGAGTCCCCAGTGTGTGAGTGGACGGGTACCCAAGCTGCTTCACAATCACCTTGGGACACCCCCTGTGCCCTCCCCAACATCCCGACTCTGATTGGGGGCAAACTCCAGTGCTACTGGGAAGCACATTCAAGAATGTGGGATTCTGTCTCATTTGGGAAGTGTGAATTTGCAGATTCTTTCAAACATGCTGCAAGATGTTTATCTCACAGTGTGTTGATAAAAAGATACCCACTATGCTGTAGTCTTCACAAACAAAACAATATATTGCCTCAAACTGAAAATAAGACAGTAATTCAATAGAGAAATTTATAGACAACATACAACACTTGAATCCCTTTTAAAGACTGCACTTATAGTCCCCCTTGGGTTAAAGCTTTTCTAACACATCGGGGAGAATCAAGCAAACAAAGTCTATATTTTTGCATAGAGTGTTTTATGTTCAATACTCCAATATTTATGTGTGGCATTATTTACCCTACACAAAAATATAGGCTTTGTGTCTTTCATTTATTCAACACTTCAGAATTGCTAATACCCATGGATTTATTACACCCACAGGTTTATTCCTCTGACAATCCTTACCTCAGAAAAATGAAATTTTTACATTTTAAATTAAAGCTAACTCTAATTTGCAATTGTAATGTACTGTAAGAGATTATTATACAGTATGTGTGCCAAAGGAGCTGCCTTATGCTGGTAAGGTACACTATAGTAAGGGCTGCTGTGAATGAATGTGACACATGAGAACGGGGGAAAAAATAAATCAAGTAACTCAGGTTACTAACTGTAACAACTCCACACTGTTAAAGTAATTTCAGACATGGCTGATGATCTGCTGGAACCCACCAGTTTCTCCAACCTGGCAAGGAAACATCACTCACACACTACTCACCTGCAAAACAAACAATGTCTTTGTAACTATGCAGAAAAAGTGATGTCCCCAGGGTATCTCCCTTTTTTAATTGCGTTGGCATTAGCTCTTCTGTTGTATAACATTTTGTCAAGGAATCTTTCTGGATATACTGCATAAACAGAAAATCTTCAGTGCATGTGTTACAAATGTGCACCTTCCTACTGAGCCTAGATCTATTCTAGGTGTCGATGTCAATACTCCCTGTTCCAAGAAGACAGTCTGAAACAAAGCTGCTAATGCTCTTCCCAGCACTCTCTGAAGTGCTAGCCTGCTCAGCTACCTTCGTTTAATTCCACTCCCTCACCAAGGAAGCTCCTGCTCCATCACCATCCTCTTCATCCTTCAGAGCTAGAAGCAGGACACCAGGTATAGCTTGGCTATACCATCTCCAGGACCCACTTCTATACTGTGAGTGGTGAAAAAAGGAAAGATTCCCTCAGGATGATGCAGTACTACTTTATGTAGAGCTGCCTGATACATATCAAGCCTAAATTATTTGCTCCCTGCATCCCAGAGATCACTTCCACAGCCCTGCTACAGGACACAGAAGTTAATAAATCTTCAGAGTGCTGCCATTTCTCAGGGTGTAGTTTGTTGTCCTTAATGCAGCAGGAACAACAGAGCTCATGCTCCTTGATAGCTTTAGGTGCCCTGCAGAAAGGGACTGCACATCCCTCATGAACAACCACAAGGGTTCATAGGATTTGTGGTTTGAAATGGGCCAGATGTTCCCAAAGAACTCTTCCAGGGGTCAGACGCAGGGGTGCCAAGTGTCCTCTTACACTGGTTATGTGCATCAGCTGGCCTTATATTAGAACGCCCATCTACTAATGTGATACCCAGCTACAAGAAGGGCCAGAAGGAGGATCAGGGGAACTACAGGCCTGTCAGTCTGACCTCGGTGCCAAGGAAGGTTATGAATCAGATCATCTTGAGTGCCATCACGTGGCACATACCGGAGAACCCGGTGATCAGGCGCAGTCAGCATGGGTTTATGAAAGGCAGATCCTGCTTGACTAACCTGATCTCCTTCTATAACAAGGTGATCTGCTTAGTGGATGAAGGAAAGGCTGTGGATGTTGTCTACCCAGATTTTAGTAAAGCCTTTGACACCATTTCCCACAGCATTCTCCTAGAGAAAATGGCTGCTCAAGGCTTGGACAGGCATACTCTTTGCTGGGTAAAAAACTGGCTGGATGGCCGGGCCCAAAGGGTGGTGGTGAATGGAGTGAAATCCAGTTGGCAGCCGGTCACAAGCGGTGTTCCCCAGGGCTCAGTTCTGGGGCCGGTTTTGTTCAATGTCTTCATCAATGATCTGGACAAGGGGATCACGTGCACCCTCAGTAAGTTTGCAGATGACACCAAGTTGGGCGGGAGTGTCGATCTGCTCGAGGGAAGAGGGCCCTGCAGAGGGGTCTGGATAGGCTGGATCGATGGGCCAAGGCCAACTGTATGAGCCAGCACAGAGGTTAAGTGTTAGGGTCCTGCACTTGGGTCACAACAACCCCATGCAACACTACAGGCTTGGGGAAGAGTGGCTGGAAAGCTGCCCGGCAGAAAAGGACCTGGGGGTGCTGGTCGACAGCCGGCTGAACATGAGCCAGCAGTGTGCCCAGGTGGCCAAGAAGGCCAACGGCATCCTGGCTGGTACCAGAAATAGTGTGGCCAGCAGGACTAGGGAAGGGATTGTCCCCCTGTACTTGGCACTGGTGAGGCCACACCTCGAATACTGTGTTCAGTTTTGGGCCCCTCACTACAAGAAAGACATTGAGGTGCTGGAGCATGTCCAGAGAAGGGCAACAAAGCTGGTGAAGGGTCTGGAGAACAAGTCCTATGAGGAGCGGCTGAGGGAACTGGGGTTGTTTAGTCTGGAGAAGAGCACGCTCAGGGGAGACCTCATTGCTCTCTACGACTACCTGACAGGAGGTTGTAGTGAGGTGGGTGTTGGTCTCTTCTCCCAAGTAACAAGTGATGGGACAAGAGGAAACAGCCTCAAGTTACACCAGGGGAGGTTTAGACTGGATATTAGGAAAAATTTCTTCACCAAAAGGGTTGTCAAGCATTGGAACAGGCTGCCTAGGGAAGTGGTGGAGTCACCATCCCTGGAGGTATTTAAAAGACGTGTAGACGTGGTGCTTAGGGACATGGTTTAGTGGTGGACTTGGCAGTGCTAGATTAATGGTTGGACTCAATGATCTTAAAGGTCCCTTCCAACCTAAATGATTCTATGATTCTATCATTCTATCATTCTGATTCTAAGAGTGTCTTAAAAAGGCATGTATGAAAACAGATCCCTTAGCCATCCTGTCTTGTTTGACAGCCAGTGACTGTGGCATGCGAGTTACTCTCCCTGATGTGGTCTATCAAGTGTTTCCTGCTTAAACCCAATAAGCTGTGAGAGTGTTATTTGTTCCCCCACCTCCCACTTTTTTAATTTTCATTGCAAACACAGCTTATTTACACTCTGTCTCTTTTAAAAATCAAGTGTCAACCAAGTGCTAAACTGCTGCTATTTGCCAATGTTTCATTAACACCTTATTAGCTTCCAACAGCTGAAGGTGACTGGACCCTCACCTCTGTTTATTTCCTCAAAGTAACAGTTAACTGAAGCATCAGGATAGAGGCACCCCTGTAAATATGACTGAAAACAAATATGCATGCAGAATATAATCACACACAACTTCAGCCAGATCTGCTAACAGACACATCTAGTTAATTTTATGCACAGTCACATACTATCAGGTTTGGAGCTCAGATTCTTATTAGAGATGATAATAAAGATATCTGTGTGCTTTTTCCCTTGTCCATATCAGAAACTGGCTAAAACAGAAATACAAACCCTGTACAAATTATGCCACTAGTAGTTTGCTATTTCAGTTTAAATACCAGATAGGAAGGTGTGATCCTCTTGTCATGTAAATCAGCACAGCTCCACTGATTCCCATAAAGCTAAACCTCCAGCATGTATATACACATTCTTCTATACTGAATCTCAGTCCATATAGATATAACTGTAAAAGAAAAAAATAAGGGGGGGAAAAAAAAAGAAAAACCCTAGAAATAGGACTCCTGGAGCAGGAAGACAGGAAACGTCTTCCTTCAGAGGGATCCCTGAGGGATTAAAATCTTTCTTTAGCTTTCCTCTACTCCCCTGCCCTACTGTCCTTTCTTTTTTCCTTCCACCCCGCCCCCTTTCCCTATTCTCATCTAATTTGAAAGGAAAGGGACAGGACAGCTTAGATAAATATGTCTGGTATCTCTCTCTCGTCCTCTGTTTTTCATTTGATGAAAAATCTTTCCCGATGTTTTTTCTCCCACACTTTCAGACCCGCATTCTGCACACCTGGAAAAAGGATCCAACTTGGTGGAAGGCAATTTGTAGAGGTTTCTGCTACCCTGTCCCAATGGGTAGGGCCTTTTGAACTACAGGTTTTGCTAACGCTAGAGGAGCTGGAGCTGTTCTGGTTGTTCTCTGGTTCACACTTCTATTTTTGACGGAATTGGCAGGTATTTGGGAACAGAAGTTAAAAAAATCGTATGGGTGATTAAAAAAACATGAATAAAGTAAATGGGATGTTGGTACCACTAACAAAAGTAGTGTACCTCAGTCATTGCAAGGCTGGAACCTTGAATTATTCTTCTCGTCTCAAAATATTTTGTTAAACTAGAACATTTTAAAAATAATTGCTAACTCGTAACTTGAGCATTCATGTAGCTTGCCTGATATGATCAATATTTTTTTGTATCTACCCAGAAACACTCCCAGGTTTTACTAGTTTTGGTATAGGTTAATGGATAAATTTTAATCTGTTATTCTTTTAGTGTTCACTCTGTTTATTCTTATTGTTATACACAGACTCGTGTTCAAAGATTTTAAAAAGTCTGCAGGGCAGTATATTTTGCTTGAGGAATGGAATGAATGCTTTGCTCTCAGTTCTATCTCTGCAAGTACATTGGACCAGATTTTGTTCTCATTAGCACCAATATAAATCTGGAATAGTTCCACGAGTCTCTGTAATGTTACTCCCATACATGCTGATTTAACTGAGATCACAAGCTGGTCCATTGACCTAAGTGGTGTCAGTGGGGATGTACTGAGAAGAAAATTTGATCTACTAAATTCAAATCCTTGAGGTGTTGTTCTAGCAGCCAAGTTATTTAGAAAGAAAACACTGAACTTGAATGTTGACCCTCCATCCCAGCTGGATCTCCATGTAAACTGTGCTCCTGCTGTAGCCTTTTAAATAGATCAGCAATTTACATTTTAAATAGATCAGCAATTCAAATTAGTGAAATGCCAGAATGTAGGTAGCATGGAGGGGGCAGAACTTAGCGCTACCTGAAATTCCATCAGCGTTCAACAGTGTAACTCTCCTTACATTTTCTGAGAGCAGGGACTGGATGGGGTGTAAAGATTCAACTACTGCACGTCTGCGCCCAGAGGCGGCAGAAGTGGCTGTTACGTAAAGGATGGGCAGACATGGACATGACATCCCAGATCTTGACCAGACCTTGACTGGCCATAGCAGGTGGGCTCAGGCCCGAATCTTGCTGGGGAGAAACCTGCCAAGGAAACAGTCCAGACAACCATGGGAGACAACCGTGTTCTGGCCTGGTGTGATTTGCTAGTATAGAAGTGGCCCACAAGTCTCATCCAGAAAGTGGGATAACGTGGAGGGGCCAAAGTATATGGAGCAGGGATGCAACAGCGCTGCCGCTGATGCTGGGCCCTGAGCCGACACAGGCTCACGGGTCACAGAGCCCAGCCATGCTTCGTTCGGTTGCCTCTTGGCTGCTGCGCGCAAGCACGAGGTGATGGCTTTGCACGCCGATTCTTACTCCTTTAAATGCCCAAACCTTTCTGAGAACAGGAGGTGTTTGCTCCGGGGAGCTCTCAGGTCTAAAATGGCTGTAGGTGCCTCTAGCGTTAAGCTGTGATGGCCTGTAGGTTTTATATCATATTCTTGGATCTTAGCACCAAAGTAGGTGGTCTGAACCTCACCAAAGATAAATTATTGGCAGCAAGAGCAATGTGTAAACATAGGAAAATGAAAATGGAAAGGCCAAGGTAAAACTCCATGACTGTGCGGCGTTTTCTTCTGCAGGCCCTGCCCTAAGGCAGTCTGTGTTATGCAAGGGCCCATCAGGCCCCGCCAGACAGCGGTCTGTCCTTCTGCCTTCCTATGGGGCCACACAGACAACAACAGAGTCAGCTGTCGATGAGGGCCCAACCTGTGCTCCTTACAACAGGCTTGTGGGATTATTTGGGAGCTAGAAGCAGGCAGTTCTTCTGAATCAGTTGCAGGAAAACATAAGACTGACACAGAGTGAGATTTTAATGAGATGTTTTGTTTGTTTGCTGCTTTTTGCTTTGCTTCCTCATTTATTTGTCTCTCCCTTCAGGTATTTAACCATTGCCGCTGGGCACTGAAAGGACTTTGAGCTACATTATTTCCACCTTTGACCTCAGCGCTGATCTTACTCTGAAGACATTGGGTGATTTTTGGGTGATAAAATGCTGCTGCAGTTCTCAAGGCTGGGATCATTTCCCTCTCAAGAAACGGTGAAGCCTCAGTGCTTATGTTCATCTACATCGCTTGCTTCACACGCACAAACAGCCTTTAATTGCTGCTGCCAATTAAAGGCATGTAATGCAGGTCTACACACCTCGTCCCAGTGGTACTGGGTCTGGCTGTCCTTTGCTGAAGAAATACCATTGCATTTTATCTGCCTGCCTCATGCCCCAGCACACAGCATACAGCAGTGTCACGCACTTCAGTGTCTGCCTTAAAAAGCATCTGTGCCGATCACAACACAATTATTCTTAATCCCTCCAGCTCTGATATTTGTTCACCTCGCTCCAGGAGGAAGAATAGGGGGCAGTTGCTCCGGATAAACATGAACGACTGTGGGAGATCCCCTCAGGAGCAGCTCTATCACCGAGGACGTTTGCCTCATTGACAGCCCCGTGCAGCCTGTCGGCTTGGCTGCTGCTCTCTGCAAGAGAAATGGCAGCATTTCAGGCTGTTAAAGGTGTGATTGATGGGTGCTGTCGGTCCCTACCTGTCAGCCCATCGCACTGACAGGAGTGTGATCCCCCCAAGGGAGACAGCCTTACACAATACAGCCCACCCGTCCTGTTCAGTGAGACCCGAATGTCCTGCTGCAGCGCTCCTGGCAGGTGGTAATCTGCTCGGCAGGGCTGGGGAAGAGCAAGCAAAGAGCTGGGAGCTCTGCTTTTGCTGGCAAGGGCAGTGACATCTCTCTCAGAAGTACCTGGAGACGCCAGAGCAAGGCTGCGAGCGCAGCCGAGGCAGGCTGGCTGCTGCAGAGGGCTGGTTCAGCCTGGGGTTAGGACAGATCCTGCTGCTGCAGCTGCAGCTGTGGGGACGTCAGTGGGAGAAACTTGTGGGATGCTGGCATGACTCCACGGCTTTGCATGTGCAACATTAAACACGTGCAGAGGGTTTGCAGTATCTGCTCCTGAGCCTGAGGGATGACAGAGGTGATACAACCATTTACCCCTGCTTGGAGGAATCCCCCACGGATGCGCACGGCTGTGCTGGCACATGTAGGTGTGAATTCCTCACCCCGCAGGAACGAGGCTCAACGTTGTCTGACTGTTCTTCTGGTTTTGCATCAACCTAAATAAAAGTATCCAGTCAGAATAACAAATCACCCTAGGAACCAGGGATTTTTTTCTATTTTGTGTTTGCTAGCAGGAGATTTAAAGGTGTTTTTCAACATTGCAGTTTAAAGACGATCTTTTCATCCACAAGAGCATCTAAATCAAACCTCAGACCATTCAGCCAGTGTCAACACAAGAAAGCAACAGCAAGAAAATCCAGTTACCTTTCAGCAGCCCCTTCCCTTTCTTGCTGTCCCCTTCTCCTCCCCACCCTCTGCCCCTCCAGACTGGCAGTGGTTAACCTTTGTGCAGCTTGACCTGCCTCTCCCTGCATCTGGCTCACAGCAGCACTGGGGCTCTCGGGCCAGGAAACCCCAGTGGGGCCATCCAAGGCCCACTGACGTCAGTGGAAAGACTCCCACTGACTTCAGGGGAGGCTGCATCAGGCCCAGGTTGAAGCAGAGCCATCTTTCCTTCAAAACTTTTACTTGACAGTTCACAGGCTGGCACTGGCCACGCATTAAGACTTTTGGGGACTTGCTACAGCGCCTATCAGGCAAGTGCTGACGCCACTGCTGGATCACTCCTTTCATCTGTGTGTCTCACAGCTTCCCTTTCCCCTCCAAATCAAAGGCAGCGACTGCAGCTGCACAGACCGGCGAGTCTGTTTAGTTTCTGTGGGCCAACAGCCACCAGCTGTAGAGGCTGCTGTGCTTTTTGCTGGATGGGAGCTTTTAATTCCAATAGACAATGTGTACAAATATTTCCCATATCGAAATTGTTCCATATCTTCCTAAGTAAATTAAATGCTAATTTTCTAATGAGGTGACAACAATGGCAACAACCTGTTATCAGCATGCTAGCTAGTGCCCGTAACCAACCAACAGTTGAACAGAGAACCCTCGTGCTGTTATTAAACTGCATTCCTATATTAATTAATTACTTTTGCAGCTATATTATTCTGAAGCTGGACAGAAATGCGGATATTAATTAAATGAAAAAAACATTTACATTATTTGGAGATTGCAAAGTTGCTTTGTGGTATTTATTATTTCACACTGTTGTTATAGAAACCCCTCACGCGTTTTTATGCCCACTGCATGCTAGTTTAGCAAGAAATGGTGGAAGGAAAACTCAGGATAAAAAGTGCTGTTCAATATATGTTGAGCATAAATTAAGGTACAAAAATTTCCTGAGTTGTGCAATAAGAATGAAAAAGCCACTCGGAGTTCAGATTGAGGGGTGGCCATATATCTGTCACGTCTTTGTACTCAGAAAAGGACTTAGGCACTTAAAACCTGGCAGAGGTGCTTACATCCAAAACAGAGATTCTGCTATCTACTCCAGGAGGTTTCCAAACTCCCCCTGACTTCAGCTGCCAGTACAAAGGCTCCCCAGACACCTTGAATTCTGGTGATACCCAAGAGCTCTTCAGTCTTAAAAAGCTCAAGTTGCCCCACATGCAGTTCAGGTACCAGCTTAGTTGGGACCCAAAATATATGTTCTTCTGTTTATCTTCCCCCAGGGCTGGTCTGAGCACTCTGAAAATTCCTACCAAACAGCTCGGAAATTGGATTTTACATAAACCACAATGGCAGCTATCAATTTCTTTTGAAATATGGCCGCTGGAGTCCTCCTCTTTTCTAAGCTACTGCAGTATTTGAATGGGATATGAGAGATACAGTTCAATGCCTCACTTCTGCCTGGTCAGAGCTCATTCCTTCTGTGATACACTCTAGTCAGGAGGCTTCATCTCCTTGGAAGTCAGTGTGAGATTTTCTCATCCCTTCTCACAGAAAAGGAGTGGTACTTTCCATCAGGACTGTGATTTAGAGACGTGACGGCCGCTCCACCTTTGACAGATGGTTTAGGTACCTACCATCAAAAGAGGATTCAGATGGTGGGGAAAGGGACAAGTCTTCATGATGGCACAGAAATTCAAAAGCCTATTAAAAAGCCATTAAAAAATGGGAAGGGCATGGAATTTCAGATGGGTTCCTGGCATCCACATCTCTCTCTTCTCTGATCAATTAAGGCAGCATGCTCCATCCTTGTGCAGCTGCATGTGCTGCTCATGAACCCTGGGTACCCAACCAAGGATCAGGGACTGAGAAATTGCATACTGCAATGCTAGAGTGTTGGGTAAAAACTTCATTGATCTTGAATCCTCTTAAACCCTGGGGTTTGTATTTGGAACTTCCAAATATTTTTCTGCCATCAGCCAGCACGTTTCAGAGGTACAAAGTACAGATTTTTTTCCCCACTGTTGGAGAACAGGCTATGTTAACAAAGACTGATCCAGATTTTATTAGGAATTAATTGTATGCACCATGTTTAGATAATCAGGTAGCGGATTTCCATGTAGAGCATTTTACAGCCATTCTTTAAATGGTATGAATCTTGTCACAATGAGCAACAGGTGAGATGCACCTGTAAACCATTTCTTGGAGTGCTTCACACAGTCAGTGTAATGATGTCCTACAACTGAATAATAAAGCCTGCCAGGAAAATGAAGCCGTAATGTGAAATTCATGTTCAAAACTGTTTAAAACAATTTGTTTACTGAATTCAGACAAATACCTCCAAACTGTTTTCATTACATTTAGTGCTAGCTGAGCCAAGGCAAAAAATACACCACTGATAATAAACTATGAGTCCGTTCACATTAAGCAATAGGTAGACAAATACCTTTGCTGTATTCCTTTGTGTGCTTCTTTCTACTCCAAATGTGGATAAATAAATTCTTATTATTCACTCCCGGTAGTTGACGACAATGATGATAACAATAACAATGATAATAGTAAAATAATTTACATTTAAATAGAATGTTTCCTCCCAAATCATTCCACTTTGCAAAATGATGCGGTGGGGCCACTTTATCCAGTTACTGAAAGGCAGCCACCTCTGGAGCGAATCACAACATCTGCTTAAACACGTGCTGTGTGACAGATTAGGATCAGGAGAAGGGAGAAGTACTATGACTAAGTCATAATGAAAGGGAAATTATTTGAGTTGAGGTTTGTAGGAAAACCAAAGCTAAAAACCCTTAGCTTTGGAGAAAAGTTCTACAGAGTGTTTAGTAATTATTAGGTTTTTGAGATTTGCCTCAACCTAACAGCAAAATCTTAAGCTGTACAGCTATCCCAACACTCCTCCAATGCTGGAGGAAGGAAAAACCTGCTGGTGACGGACCAGCACTGCAGCTTCCCAATGGCTGTGAAACGTGTTCTGAGCAAGTCTCAGGATGAAGCCTGCCAGCACCAGGCGGTGAGCGAAGTGAACCGCTTTTTAAGATGCCTATATTCATCCCAACCTATTGATTTTATCATAATGAATTTAGTATTATTCAGCATCGTGGATTTAATTAAAATATTTTAAAGTATTTAAATTATTAATGATTTAATAATGAGAAATAAGTATTTTAATCCATGACTGAACAATGTATACAACTATTCAATTTATTTTTTGGAAATGAGCGTCTAGGTTTATTCTTCTCCCTATATTTTCAATTCAGAACAATTCAGAAGTTGCAACTCTGCCATACTGGCTTCCTGCAAAATATAGTGAGTGCAAAACATCTTATTTAATGCAGCCCAAGAAAACACACATGTGTGTGGGAGACAGAAAGTGATACAGTCTCCTAAAGTTCTGCTAAAATCTCAGTGGTGGTTAGAGATACATCTGTGTGAAAAACATCAGAAAAAAACAAGTCACAAGTCATAAACAAAAAGGATATAATTATGCCACAGCAAGTTTAGAACCTTGACACCAAAAGTTGAATTACTTTGAACGTGCCCGCAGAGTCTTAATACAATAATCATGCATATTCATCCTTCATACAGGCAACAAACATGGGCTATCCTGGGAGCAGCTGGGGACAGCCCTTCAGAGATCACGCGCCCACAAACCCAAGCACACTCAGAAGTAAATTTAATATTGCCGTGGCGTGAAGTGGATCAGTGTGTTACCAGACAGGTTGTTGCAAGTCACCTGTGGTCCCATTGTGAACCGGGAGCAGACAGCCTGGAGGGCAGCAGCCCTTCAGAGGCATGTTCACACATCTGCAACTCCAGACTGCCTTCTGCTCTCCAGAGACTTCTGGTATGGGCAGTTGTTCACTGTACATTCAGGATCAGCCGAGAATCAACCCTAAACCAGACTGACCTCTAAATTCCCTTCATTTATGACTGGAGTTGGATTTAGACACTGTCTTTGGAGGGCTGATGCAGCAGCAGGGAGCACCATCAGCCGCTCTGGCCCTGCAGGGACTCAGGACTCCCAGAGTGGGCAATACCACTGGGAGAAGTGCGTCGTGAGGGCATAACCGTGAACAGACTCCTGCCTTCTCCAACACAAGCTGCGCTACCGGAGGCCCTGCACCCACCTCTGTGGGTGCAATCTCTGCCAGCCACAGTGAATCAAGGCATTATCTGCGTGGGCTTTATTTTTTGTTAAATGCAGCTGCCATACATCCAAAAAACAAGTCATTAAGAACATTACAGTATTAGTCAAATCAACTTTGTTTTTCAGAGGGATGAAAGCCAGTGATACAATTCACAAATAGTGGGTGTTGGTGGGTGGCAGTATTATGCAGAGGTTTTCAAGCTCTTTTCTCCTGTGTGAGCAAATTTTCATTCTTGGAGAGACAACCTGTGTAATTGCTGTTGAAGGGCCACACAAGGTTTGTTCTTCCCAAGCTCCCAGGCAGAGCGAGCTGGCCGAAGGCTTGGGCTTAGGATGGAGAGGCAGTGCTGCTCCTTTGGGCCATGGCACTGCTGTGGATTTGAGGCTCTGGAAGAAGGGGCTGCTCCGCTTGCTGGTTGCTGTCCTCATTTCAGGACCATCTATTCGGCCTTCCACATCACTCTTTATTCCTCCACTGGGACATAGACAGCCCAAAGCTTTTTCCACTGTGCTTTCCAGAGAGGAACAACGTGTCTTTCCCGGAGTACCTTATTCCAGTTCGACCTTCAAGGATGGCTGTGATGTCTGCCTCTAAATGATGAGGACTAGCATATAGTAGAGGTTTTACAGAATATCCTCTTTTTCCTCCTCATTAGCCTGCCAACTTCAGCTCTCAGCCTATGCTAAGGTCAAGAAACACTTTATGAGAGGAGCAACATAAGACAAAATCTCTCACACATGTGACAGTCTCTGTATTCCTCAAGACATCTGAGACACAGGAGAACTTGACAGGGCGTGAACATGTTGCTGGTAGATCTGTTTTTGATATTTGGCTGTGAGGCATGTAATAGTGGGGTATCTACATGAGCTATAATTTAATGAACTGAGAGCTTTATTTCTGCAGCTCTCTAAACTGGGGCAGTTAGGTAGCCTGGTGTTTTGTAATCCTGTTTTCCTTAATTAAAGTATTCCTGTTGGGTGGGTGGAAAGATGTGTTACCCTGTTACTACCACATGATGAAAGGAGGCAGACATCATTAGTGTACACGACTCCTTCCTCAGACCCCATCAGAGCTAGGGCCTCTGTAGTTCCTCTGGAACAGAATTAACATATTTCTCATTGAAATGTTTTTTCTCTCATATTCAGCTGCGTAGATTTCCCGTTACAAGTATTAAAATGTTTGGTTATCTGTAATGTGCCTAGACTTTGGCGAAGGTTCATTTACAAATGAACCCCTGCTGTTAGGTTAAGGAGGTTTATTTTAGCACTTGCAGTTCCTACAATCCTGAGTTGTTAATGAATTGACCAACTTTTCATCATCCTTAGCATGAGAGATACTTCTCATGATCTCGACTCTCACTCCTGAAGAGCAAGATTGCACTGGGGTCCTCTTGTAAGTTTTCTTGGGTTTGTACCGTTGGAGGAGGGAGTGCATAAGAAGCAGCATCTGGCAGTACCTCTGCATCCAGTCCTTGCTGACATCCTGAGATCCATCTGCCTGGGCTCACTCGTCCCTTCGTACGGAGCTTGATATATCTGGTACCCCACTGCCAGACAACCTCAGCAAATACTTCTCTCTGCAAGAGAGGCTGAGTCACTTTTTCAGTGTCTTCATCTTGTGTTATCTCATTGCTAACCTGGTTGAACAGTCTGCAGTCTCTTTTCAAACTGCTCACGGCTCTCTGGAAGGAATCTGCTGAAGACCCTTGATCTGAGCAAGCTGGAAGGCCTGATCTAAGTGCAAAGATCAAAACCAGCCTTCTCCAGACCAATGACCCTGAAGTTTTAATTCTTTACAAAGGACATGAAAACTAAGATGGTAACTGAGATAAATGTTGATGAGTGGATGTGACAGATCTGTTCCTCAAGGCTTTGCAAGGAAGCAGCAAGGAAGCGCTGAAGGCCCCCAGGCCAGCTCCATAGTTAGCTGATCAGTTGGAAGTCAGTTACAATTTTTTTCTGTTGTTCTATATCACTTTGCGTTATACGTTATTGTACATACCCTCTGGTAGACCCTTTCAAAGCAACTGAATAACTCAACGCTTACCAAGGATACTTTAATTTTCTTGTTTAAGTTCTGGGAAATACAAGGTGATTTTTCATTCTGAGTTGGCAATGACGATCCCCAAACTAGTGAAGTTGTAGAGTAGGGGGAATAATAGCTTTGTGGAAACTACTCTAGAGATCTGTACTGTAAGGAATGATGAATATATGACAGAGGAGTGAGGCCTACTTTTATCCTTTATAAATGTGCAATATAATGAAAACTTCCATTCTCTATTTGTATTATCTTTTAAATTTAACACATTTTATGCCTTTGCACAACTCCTGTGCTGCAGGAATGATTCTTGTTTCCAAATGCCCTTGCTCACAGGCAGCATTTTTTCTTTCTTCTATCTGTATTTTTTACATGTAGATGTGCAAAACAGAAGTTATCTTCCTCGGTACGTAGGAATTCATTTAGTAAGAGACATCTCTTCTGTGTATATGAGCATAACATAGCAGAAACACTTTCCCCCGTGAGTTTGAGGGTGCAACAATCACAAGCAAAGTAGATGATTGTCTCAGATGCGTTGCCTCTCCATCACCCCGTAACACTGACATAGTCCAGTCACAGCAGTGTGTATACGAGAGGTTGAATAATGCATGTGAAGAGTCTCTTAAGCACTTACTTTGTTTTTTTCAGTTGTCCTTCAGGCATTACCCACTCCATCATGATATTGAAATTTCTGAATACAGAAGGTAAAACTCATTGACAAGGGAAAATTTCAAAAACATCGCTCTTGTTAGAGTCATAGATTTGATATTTCTGTGGAGAATTTACCAAATTTCAGCATCACAGTCTTTGGAAAAAGTCATACCTATTACAAGTAATTCCTATTTTGAGGCAACCCTTAACCAAAGGGAGGTAATTATGATTCTGTAACACTTCGGATGAGAAGCTACATTTGACCAAACTGTATCACCCACAAACAAAGCCACTTTTCTGTTAATTAAAAACAGCTGATGACTGGTTTATGAGAAAAAAAATTCTGACATATCCTCATGAATAACACAATCATGTTTCTAAGTTGTCTTATTTTAATGTGAACTCACAAGCCTTCATGTATAGGGGCAAGGACTGTCAAATGGCATTCACAAGAACAGAGCAAGTTTTAAAGGGCTGCTCTTCAAAATAAAAATCTATATAGTGCACTGGGAAAATTTCCCCCACATATATTGCCTAACTTTAATCGAATTTGTGGCTTTGGTAATGATCTGAAGAAGCCACTTTACTCTCTTCTCTGTTCAGCACGTCCCATTATTAGTGGAGCAGCAGAGACACAGTGGCACAAAGGCAAAGTGTTGCCTGAGAAGGGCAGCTCGAGAACAGCTACAATTAATGAACAGATAAACACAACTATGATTTAAGAAGGAACAGTCACGAGCTCATTAAGGCAGTGAGAACCCATGATACCGTTGTTAAAACAGCCCTGCTTTAAGCAGACAACCATAGCACCTTAGCTCACCTTTTAAACGAGAAGCTGAAGGAAGCCATCAAAAGGGAAGCAAGCAAAAACCTCACTTTCACCATGCAGGATGCTCTGAAGGCTCCTCAGGCAGGAAAGGCTAAATAAAGCTGCCCTGAATTCAGAATTTGCTGTCCTTCCCAAACCAGAGCAAGTCTTACTATATTACACAGTGATAGCTACTTGAGGCCTCTTCAGCTTCAGCCAGGCAAGAGCAGGGGAGATGGCAGGTCACTCCCCAGCCCCTCCTTGCAAAAGGATAATGTCTACAGCTTTCCTACCAAAAGCAGTAGGCATGAGCATGGCATTCTTTGACTGGAAAGCAGTGCCATAGACACTAAGGGAAACAACTATGCAGAAACAAGTTTCAAAAGGACAACAAAAGACAGTTTTTCTGGCACCTCCCCAAGAACCTAATAAATAAAAGTAAAAAGCCTGAACATCTCAGCTTCTATTTATTTGTGGTAACAAATCAGGCACCAGTGATGGTAGGAGACTCACCCTGTAGGTTAAGCTCTGCTCTGTTCTTTTTTGTAGCCTGTCCAAAGCAATCCAGGACAGCAGTCCTACTCTAAACACCAGCAGCTCCCCACTGAGCAGGGGTGATGCTTTAGGAGTGCAGAATCAGCAAAAGGGCTCCCCTGCCATTTCCCTCCCTGTCCCCCCTCTCTGCTGACAGTATCACAGGAGAAGAAGGTGTCTCTAGAGAAATGGGGACATTGCCAGCATCAGTACATTTACATTTCACTCAGTAACAGACACACAAAGCTACTCTAGCTTGACATAATGTGACTTTTTTTTATACATGAAGGCAACAGCAATTAGCCTGACTTATGCTTTGTGTAAATCCCCCAAACCCTGTTTATTCCTTACTTAAAACCCCTGTTTATTCCTTACTTAAATAAATGAACCACTGATCAAATGAGAAGCTGCTTTGTTTCAGACATCTTTATCCCCTCCTGGCCCTTTTTTTGCCCTATGAAAAATAAGATGTTGAACTAGCTTTGATTTGATATCAGAATTAGCTTTTCTTCCACCCTCTTCTGCTTGAGCAACATGGTGAGTTGCGAGGTGGCTGCCTCCTGGAAGAATTGGCCATTTTACTTCAGTTTTCTCCCACTCTTGTTCCTGGAGGAACTGCGATAGGAGAACGACATCAGTTTGTCACCAAACTCCATACTCACCTCCTGTGGCTTCGCTCTTTAAAATTCCTACAATCTCTTTGTGAGATGGCAAACTCCCAAAGATCTATACGCTGCTCAGTTTTTCCAAGGTTCAGCAAAATGAAGGTCTTCATAGTTCACATATTTATAACTGACCTGAACAAACACCTTTTAGGGAGAATTTGGGCAAGGCATGAACTGCGCTGCAGGGCTGTCAGCTTTTACCTGCTTTTTTAGTGATTCAGAATAAGACAACAGAATCAAGCCTATTGTTTGACTATTCATGTATTTATTTGTGGTTTTAACATGCAAAACCAGTATAACAATTATAGAAGTTAGAAAAAATATAGCATTGAAAAAAGTATTCATGCAGAATGAGGCTTCTACTTGAACTATCCTCCACAATCACCAGTTAGTTGATTTGTCCCAATATTTATAGTTCATCATTACAACTGCCAAAACTGGCAACCACCAGGATTGTTGTCTCAATTAAGGACAGTAAACAGATTGTCCCATTTTTTTAAATGAAAAAATCTAAAATTTAATACTTCACAGTTTAACATGTTTATTCATTTAAACGAGCTAAAAAATAGTGGTGTGACATCTGCTTGAGAGACACTGGTACCTAACATTTTGGCTGTCTCCCCACCAATTTCGTTGTGATTACAGGGGGATAGATAAAAGCAATAGTAGAAGATTCTGTCAATTAAATGCATTGATGAACTACAAAAAGTATTTTTCCACTCTTGGAAAAGTGTAGAAATACATCTACAAAAGAATGTATTACAGCAAACTAAGAAGATGATGGGGAAAAGCGTTGCAAAATATCTCTGTTGGCTCCTTCAGGGAAAAATATTGTAAGCATAAGATCACAGACAATCTTTGCCAGTTTATTCATCTCATGGATTCATTTCCCAAAGTGCAGGCATAATCCACTACAAAATCTTTTAAGAAGCAGTTCCAACATCACATTTTTGCTGTCTTATTGATGTGCCATATTGTTACTTTCTTAGTCATAAGCACCACTAATTATTATGCTACTGTAAGTAAAACTTGAAATGTGATCAAGATCTGTAGTATCCTGTTTGTTGGCACTCTAACTTGCCTAGTCTGCACTTCAAGTACAGTCCTTTATTGAAAATTGTCCTGAATGCATTTGACCTTCACCAACTGGCTCAGTTGTGCCTTATAGGCACAATCCCGTATCAAAGCAAAATGAATCATCACTCTACTGGGAGCTGCTAGCAACATTTTCCTCCCTGAAAGGGCAGCATTCAAAACTTGGCCCTAAGTCAGCAGATAAGCCTCTTCCACGGTAGCAATTTTCATGGAAATGGGATAAACAGTTTTGTAGGGCTTTTGCTGTGCCTTCATTTAGTAGGGTTGTTTAAAACCCGTTTGTTTTCAAACACAACTTGTTAGGTCAACTACTCTAGATGACACCTAAACGGATGAGTCTGCTCATGTTGCGTATGTTCGCAGTTACATGTTGTGGCATAATCTCACAGTCTACATGTCGTCCTTGCTGCAGCTGGTCTGATGCATGGAAGGAGCTATGACAGATCCTGAATCACATGATGTCTATATGATATGCAACAGTGAACTTTAAATAAAGCGTTCTTCAAGAAAAGTTTAAATATATCTCTAGGGTCCATTAGG
>WAAD01023778.1:179391-241132 GCA_013389945.1 Fregata magnificens | reverse complement strand
GTCCATTAGGGAAATGCTTAACATGTCTCCTAAGCTTCCAGTAAAATATATTTATGGACTCTAGGAAATAGAGTTAAAGCCTTTCCTTGGCAATGTTCACCAGCAGCACTAGTAAAACTACTATATTGAGGCTTCTGTCCTGAGATGGTCTACATGCTGGTTCTGCTTTTGTAGGATCAAAGGGAAAAGGAAAACTGCTGAGGGAAGGTTTACTGAGCAAAATCACTGCTGGAAGACTGTCGTACCTTCCTAGCCAGACTCTTCCAGATGGGACATCCCCTCCCACCCACAGCATGAGGACTCAGTACAGGCATCTCCTCCACAACCTCTGCTGGAAAGAAATTCAGTTTACTCCACAAGCAGAGGGCAACAACAATACTGACATCTACCTTTTCCCTAGAGGTGAATATCCTTGAAAAAACCTGCCCCGCTAAGCCAGGGCTGCTGTGTAAACGGTTTGATCAGCAATCTTTCTTTGAAACAAGCGTACAAAAGTATTACTTTTATAATAAAGTCAATCTGTCTGAAGTTGACTGGAGCTACACAGAACACCTTTGTCTGCAGAAAGAGATCTGCTCTGTTGGTACTGGGTAGCATGCCAAGGGAAGTTCTCTTTATTGTCTTTTAAGTATTCATAGGCTACTCTTAGTTTTAATATGAGCTTAGGGGCTAGAACTGCCTAGAATAATCCAGATATTCTAAAACTGGTGAGTATCACTGCTCACATTTGAACATTGTGCTGTTTAGATTGCTTTAATGTCCTTTCAAATGTATATATAATTCACTGTGACACATCCAACATTAAGAAGAGCACAAAAATAGTAAAAATACATTTATTATTAAAATAGACACTGAGCAACTCATACAAAGATAGGTGGTCCAAAAACCAAGAGGCATTCAATCTCAGATATAATTAAGGGCAAAATAAGCCATGTTTGCAAGATTAAAATCAGTCCCTACTTTAAAATATCAGGCATGGACAATGTAGCACTCCAGAAAGCAGCAATAACTTCAGGTCAGAAGTTGGAGTAAATAAGCTGTAATTTCAGTAAACTCAGGGAACTCATAAATTAGTAAGCTCAGAATCAGACCTCATTGCTAATATTGTTGTGCTTGTGCCTTTTAGAAAACCAAGGATGAATAATTTGATGAAGAGCGGGAGCTTTTAGCTTTAAAAAACTATTTACATAGTCCCATTATTGTACTGATAAGAGAAAGAAGTGTATTTGATGCAATATTTGCCATGTATTTCTATGTACACTGAACAGAAGTCTATCCCGTTTATCCAGCAAAAGGAAATTTTCTTGTTACATGAGAATATCTTTCATGTGAATGAAAAGGCCTAACCTAAACGAAGCCAACAGACAAACTACAAACTATGGCACTTGTGGGCAATATGGACTGATAAGCCACAAATCAGGGAAGCTGCTTCAATCACATATACGCGCTTCAGATTTTGTCTATGAGTCATAATTATGGGAAATGCAGTCTTCCTGTTGTAGGAACTTCATGTTCATAAATTTGACAGTAAGCATAGCTTGCTTTTTCATGTAACTGATTCAGAAAGCAAGTTACAAGACAACCTGCATGAAGGGGATAACTACACATCGTTCTCAGGCCACACATCACCCAGAGAGCTACGTGCAGACATTAAGAAAGCAATCCTTCCAGCATTTTATGGAACTAGACAATTGCTCATGCAAAGTAACAGGAGAGGTCTGCAGCTTCTGTGACATGTGGTGTGGCACTGGTGAAGCGAAAGGCATGTCACATCCAAGGAGACAGCTTGTGATATGCTTTTCTCTCCACTGAAAGTCAGGCCATGTGTCAGTCAATGCCTCACCATAAATGCAACATGTTGCTAAGCGTTTGGTCATGTGTGCGAGCATCAGCGGACCATAAGTCATATGAATGCATAAACATTGGGATTTTGTGTCTGTAACAGTCATAATTAGAAAATGAGAAATATTTGCACATATATAGTTTATGCTTCTCTTTCATATTCTTCTCGGAAGACTGTTGCACTCTGAATTTCTGGAGGAGTTGTTTTGCATTGCATAAATTGGATGAGGAGTATGACAGATAAGAATTGGATCCTTAGAGACTCATAATGTATATGGTCATAGTTACTGTATGGTTTAAAAATTAACTGTATTGATCTAAGTTCCTTAAGTGGTGATAATGGGGCTGTGTCAATTTAAAATAAATATATTTTCCATTATAATATTTGCTATGATTTGTATCCCTTTGTCTCCAAAACCACTGTAAGAGATCTTAGTCAGGCATTTCTGGAACAAGTCAGTCAATATCTCAGTTGCAACTAAACCTAACATTCAGCCCTGAAATTGGTATCAAAGATAAAGCCAAGCTAGTTTGCTAATAGAAATTCAGAATTATGATAACTTTTCTGGAAGTCAGTCTGCCTAACTCCCCTGCTACATTCAGCACCAAGAGCTCTTTTCTTGGTATCAAAGTGAATCCGAACTAGAGAAAGACTGACCACATTTTTAAAAGGATCAAAATGGAACCTTTACAACCACAAGCTCAGTTATATGCCAAAGCTGAAGCAGAACAGGATAAAGCCAGAATTTTACAGCTCCCTGCAGCTGCTTTGACATACCAACTTCTTCAAGTGGCTTGTGGTTATCAAAGGGATCAGAAATGTTATCTACAGTGCATATTCTGAAAGGTACTTTGCAAGAACTGAAGGATGTCATGGGGCCAAGATTTTCCCAATTATTAGTACACATGAAAAAAAAGGTTTCTTAATGCTTACAACTTCTCACATTAGTTTGATGATTAAAATGATTGTATAACTCGAAAGCAATTTTTTACAACATCCCCATAACAGGTAGAGCAAGTTGATACCACAACCAGCAGGAAGAGTATAATTAAAATACAATTTTGACTTTATATTAACAATAGAGCAATACACTAATTAAAACCAACATTGACTGAACTTTCTATTTACACTAGTTCAGACAGCACAGGAGGAAAAGAACTGTGTTTCAGAGGCATATGTGAATGTTAGAGCTTCTGTCATCCAGATGCCATTTCTGACAGAACACATGTGTGCTGAACAGTTGGCAAAAGAATGAAAAAGATTACTGCAGATATATGGGCACACAGAATCTGGGATGACATAAAATTAAGTCCATATAGGAGGTGACAGACTGCTTCTAAAAAGATATTTTTTTCCTACAATTTCTTCCATCTTCGTGCGCGCACATGAGCACACATACACAAGAAAGATTAAAAGGGAGAGAAAGGATAAAGGGGTTTTGATATATTTTAAATACAAATCAAGAAAAGACTTTTTATTTGGTATTTGTGCTTTCTTTTGGGAAAGGAAAAGGAACCTAATTTGGCTATTAGGAAGCTTTGATTCCTAAATTTAGTCAAGGCAGACTCTCCTCCTGTGAAGTCAGCATCAATACCCATGATAATAATAGCACCTGTCTTTTAACATCAAAGTTTTCTGCCTGAGAAAAAAATAATGTAAACAATAAACTTCATGTATTGTACTCCTGCTCCTGACTTTGGTGTTAACCAAATACACTTGCGGGCATGAGTTTTCTTTTATTTTGGAGATCTGGAATGTAAAAGTGACTGACATATTGCAAAACTTTCTTATGAATTTGGACTGCAAGAAATGGCATCATTTACTGTCTCACAGTGAAGGGACTGTGTGTTCCTACGTAGTCTTGTTAAGCTGAAGAAATGATGATAGATTCATTGCACCTGCTAGTTTTCATCTGGATCCAGATCAAGGTCAACTTCATTGGAAATGTTAAGATAAAAGAAAGCATAGAAAGCCAACAAAAATACCAGTATAGCTGCAAGAACAAGGGCAACTTCCTGTAGAAATAAGAGACAAAAATAAAACCTGTTAGAAATAGTACCATATTTTCAGATAAATCAGGAATAAATATTATTTCCATTCTATAATGCACATCAAAATAACATCAGACATATATAATTGCATAAGGCATTGATACTTTAATGATTTCTTCTTCGTGATTACCATTTCAGAATGTCATAAAATCCATTCACTTAATAAAGATTTTGGCGAGTCTGATATACTGCCAGAAATAGCATATTTGGCTTAAGATCTTTGGTCTGACCTAGAAATAGGAGGTTTATGTCCTTTTATTATGCTATTCCTTCTTTTTTAAAAGAAAAGACAGAATTCACAAACCACAGTTTTGAACACAAATTTAAGTTATGAATTTACACTGTGAATTTTGATGTTTTCTAGCAATATGTTACTGCTTTTTGCCAACAAATTTGTAATTTTTTAATGAAGCAAACACAGTATGGTGGAAGTCAATGAAAATTGCTACCTCTACCTCCCAACCTCCTGGCATGCATTACAATATGGAGCTACAAAATCCTCCAGAATTGGACGAAACTTTTCTTCCTTCCCCTCTGCAATAAGGCAAAAAGCACAACAATTTGCACTTGCACTTGCCTCTCTTCCCATAAAATATTGCAACTTGCCGCATCTTCCTTAATTAACATAAAAGAGTCTTCCAAAGTATACATGATTTATAGCAGCTTTCAGAAGCAGAAAAATGTTTTTGTACTACACGTCATACTCATTATGTGACTGCCTATCATCATATTCTATCTTAAGGCTGGACTCTGTTAAGCTCCAATTTTAGATCTCAGATATAATAAATCATAGTATGATCATCCTCTTTATAACACTACTTCTTTCAAAGTTACAGTATTTCACATTTTTAAGTTTTTATTTTCCTGGAAAGCACAGAATACTTCCTATAGTGTTGACTCTCATTTTGCTAGACAATGAAAGAAGAAATATAAATTTGAGAAAAATCCTTATGTTCCTTCAGCTCACAGAAAGTGCCACTTCCACAGCTAACAACATGTACTGCTTCATTCCTTATCATCGTGATGTATTTTTAAAATCAGGCACTGAGGTGCTCAGAAGGAACAGGTTAGTTTGTACCCCCCATAACCGTTTTCCCTCTACAAAAAGAACCACCCCTCCAAATCTCAGCTTCATGTTGACCTACAAACCATCTGCATCAGAACAATCCAGCTGTATACTTAAAAGAAGAAAAACAGTTCAGTGACTTTATAACAAGATATAACTTTATATCTGAATTGGTACAGAAGATGCCACATCAAATACTCTGCCAGTGGGACTGAAAGGAGATGCCTACAGTGCACCTAGACAATCAGACATGCTTTACCATGCAAGGAGAGAATCTGATCCTCTTTGGTGTAAGATTCATTGTGTCCTCTAAAAGAAGTGAGGTGAATTCTTCCTAAGAATGCCTATTTCTCCCCTTAGACTAGAAGGGGAGTGGAGATGATATCTCTGATGTGGAAACCTGCACTGTAGGACAAATTCCATACAGTATCTCTAGGTAGGTGGTGGCTTTGTGACCAACTTTGTGTGTCCACTGCCATGAAGGAGTTAAAACTGCGTTAGCTTCATTTTTTAAAGTCTAGCCCATAATCTGGCATTCTTCTATAGAACAGCATTTCATTTGCATTTACATGAATGCATTATATAGTTTATCAGAATGTTGGATCAATAATTCAACATATGCCATCTAATAAACTTTGAAATACTACTGCCTAGTTGGCGTATGCTCTATAGGAGTCTTTGTTCTACGGAAACCTTTGCTTTACATTTTATAAGGATGATTAATTGAGATGTACTTTAAATTTATTTTACCACATTAAAATTGCTCCTGTAAATTTGCTGAGGCTGTTTGCTACAGATTTCAACTACATTTTCCCCTTAGAATATATCATCCTCTGAACCTCATCCTCCTGATTTCATATGATTTGATTAAAAAAAAAGAAAGTACATCTAATTCACTAATATATTAAAGGAAAGTGATTTTTGCTTTGTTGCAGTTGCAACACGTCAGTATCTCACAAAAGGGCATGGCAGCATCAGACAGGTTTCATTTATTTCCTTGTATCCACAGCTGTGCTCCCAGACCCATCTGGCCACACAGCTACTAATCTTAAGAGGATGTAATAAACAAGTGACATACAACTGCAAGCTCCATCTGCTCAGGAGAGTGGACAACAAAACCGTACAATGCAGGCACCGTTCACACTTGACATAGAGAGCAAATTCATTCCAGTATTAAGAAGTTTTTTCCCTTGTTTGGATGCCATGCTTGCCACATTTTCTGCTTTACAATAGGTCACCTTTCCTCTCCCTTCTCCCTAGTCTCCCTTATGAAACACTGTGGTAGCAGAAGCAAAATTTTGGGGAATGTTTGCATCAAAGATTTGTTTTCTAGGAAGTGGAACCGGGAAAATCTTGATTTTTGTTCTCAGGCTGCCCAGTAACTGCTTTGACGGGAGTAGTTCTTTAATTTCTCTGCCCAAGTTTTACAGCGAATAACGCTGAGATAACAATACTACTTTCCTTATGCAGGCATTAAGAACTGGGTGGCTGGATCAGTATTTATTAACCCTGGGAATGAAAAGCCTTATTGAAATTCCAGGTTTGTGAATTATGCAAGAACCTTAATTTTGAGTTACTGAAGAAGGCAGAGTAACAAAAATCTAAAATAAATGGCCTAACAAAGGACACCTGGCTCTCAGCTAGGGATATGCAGTCTCTTAAGAATTGCATCCAGTTTATGAACTTTTATAAACATAAATTTTGCAACGTAAATAGCAAATGAGATGCTACACCACTATACTGTCTTTGCAACAACAGTATATATTGTCATTTTAATTTGTTTTATACTTATCAGGCTTCGCTATTTGTATTTTAAGCCATGCATAGAAATGAAATGTTAAAATACTCCCCACTCGGCATATATAGCTTCCTTTCTCTTGCACTTTATGGATCATCCCCATCATCCCTCTGCCAAATCCATTTACTCAGAGGATTTCACCATGAATAATTAACCAATATAGAAAAAGTCCTATAGAAATAAACTTAAAATGATCACAAGGCTTTTTCTCCTTTTTTTTTTCTTTTATAACATGGTACAGAACGCTAGGAAATAACATCCCTGCTCTCAAATCCCAAAGTACAGTCAAAGAAGCCTTTAAAAGGAACAGGATTTTCTATTATATTCTCTTGTATTTAGAAGAATGTCTGTAGAACCCTAGTGATTTCAGCTTGGTTAAGTTTTTCAGAAACTTTTCGATAAAGGAAACACATGCCATTACAGCATAACATAGATTTAATTCTCTTATCATTTTTTGTCAGTTTTATGTCTATCATGCCAAAATACTTGGATAATGTCCTCAGATTCACCCTGATGGAGGACGTTGCAGAGTTGGGACCTAAACAAGATTAATCAGGAGATGAAAAAATAGGGGAAATAGAGGAAATAGAGGAAAAAATGTTGGCTATAACACCACAAATCTGGACACTGTGTATGGCAGCATCATATCCTACACATATAGAGAAATACCACACTTTCAGGAAATTTCAGATTTTTTACACATTTTTTATTGTCCTCCAAAGAGAATCCTGCCTTTTTTATCTGAAACCAGCTTAAAACTAGGTGAAAGAGTACCACAAATTGCTGTCTTTGAAATGCTAAACTATCCCTAGCTATTTCTGAAAAGAGATAAAAAGAAAATCATGCTGACCCAGGATACCTGTAGAAATAAAACAAACATACATGGACCTGACAATCAACCTTTTTATTCCATGTAATTTCTAACTGGAAGACTTTATCTGGACATTCACTGTGACCATTTTTTAGGGTTTCAACAAAATCATATTTAAAAATGGATGTTTACCTCCTTAACGCAGGACATTCTACATTTAATACAAGGTAACAAAAGTCATTTATTAACTTTTATCAGTAATTTTTATGTTATAAATTTTTTATTGTAAAAATTTCAGATGGAACGAAGATTGTTATTGTCTCAAATAATGAGAACAAGGTACTATTACAGAATCATCTAAAAGGCCTGGCTATATGATCACAAAGCAACAGGATTCATTTTAATATAGCTAAATGCAAGATAATATATACAGGTATCAAAGATGTAGAGAGTACTTACAAAGTGGAGGACTCTGCCTTGAAAAACTGTGACTCTAAAAAGGTCGTTGGATTTAAGGGGTAACCACTCCCTCAGTGTGATCTCTGGATGTGCAAAGGTGGAGGGACTTCCAGTAGGGAGATGACTGGTATTTATTTTATCATAGAGAAGAATGAGAGGTAGTTTGGTTACAGCATATAACTATACATGCCATACACCTGTATTTAACTAAGGTGCTTCATAGCGTGAGGTCCTTCTATCTTGTTTACAGGAACCTCTCAAGGTCCAGCTGCAGTTAGGTAAGCTCAGTCTTGAAATAAGATGCCATTTCCTAGGAGCAAGAATGATTGAACATTCCAGTTACCCCTTGGGGAAAATATGGACTTCCATGGCTGTGACTCTTTTATGGCCAGATGTCTCAAAAAAAGTACATTTTTATTTAGCTATTGGAAAGAATACTTCAACTTGGGCTTGTGTGAAAAGGAGGTCCTGGCTGCCAGCCTTGGAGTTGGCAAACTCAGCCCTCTAGACTGCTCCCCTCCTTCAGGGCCCTGGGAAGACTGGGATTACTTACATGGTCAGTGCTATATTCTGCACCCCTCAAGTACCAGACTGTTAAAAGTAACAGCACCTCATGCTCCAGTGATTCAGACTTTTCTATATAGGATCAAAAGAAGTTTCTTTCTTTTTCAGTAAATTTTCCTCCAATTGTATTGATTTCATTTCTGGGATTTGAGGTTTTGTTGTTGTCAACTATCCTTCAAAGTGTTAGAGACTGGTCATAAGTAGAGACCAAAGCCTGAGAAAGATGGACTACTGCTCCGAGATGGTCCAGAAAATCCTCCTAACCTCCTGCTTGGTGCATCTTGTTCACATGTTCAAACCACCATGACTACTGTACTTATGTGTACAGGTCAGGCCAGGGTCAGATGGGAGCAATCTGATTCTGTTTTTCTCTTTGTACGGGTTTTTTACCCTCCCTTCCATTTCAAGGTCAGGGATCAAAGTCTGACTAGTGGGATCACTGGGAATATCACACTTTGTTCACTGGTGGCACATTAAGCTGCCTTGCTCTTTATGTGAGGTACATAAGCTGGTTGGAAGACCTAGTATTTTAGCCGTTATAAAGTGCTTGGACTTCCTAGAAAGTATTGGGATGAAATTTTATGATCTGTAACATATAGAGGGCCAGATCAATTGATTTAATAGTCCCTTGTGGCCTTAATTTCTGCAAAGCTATGAAACTATATTCCCAACTTATCTTGGCAAATGTAGTTCACTAACTTAGCAGATTATGAACAGCATGAAATCAGAGAACACCCTTTGCCAAAATACACTAGGAATGTCTTGTTCTCTATTCATACATAACTTGTTCCAGATGAGATAAACTCTTACTAGTGAGCTAGCTAGCTACACAATAGATTAAGTAGATATGCAAAAGAATGACAGACAGTAAGCTCTCACTTTTTTAGGAAACATTTTTTTCTTAGCTCAATCCATGTACTACGTTGCTCGTAATTCTCTGTGGAGTGGTATTCTGCAGTCGATTATGTCTTTGCAAGTGGGTGTAAAATACTACTGTTCAGATTTGTGTCTACCTTTCAACAAGAGAGAAAACTTCATAATCTATCCCATGGACCACTGAATCATTCTTGCAGCCTGTGAAAACAATCTCTCCCCAAGAACTCCCATTACTTTTGGCCTCTGCATACCAAACCCCAGCTATCTGGGGCTGAGCTTCCACATTCCTCAAACTATTTTCTGCTTGCCACCCTCCTGCTGGCACCTCTTCCTCACCCACTGAGAGCAGAGTTAGCACCGATGGTGCAGACCCCTTGCTGCTCCACCTGGTAAGGACAAGCAGGTGGGCTTGCACCAGCATGAGCCCCCCGCGGGGGGACAACAAAACAACCACACAGAGAAGGTTCAGAGGCTCCCTTTTTGGTACTGCTACAAAGAATTTTGTCTTATCCAAACACCAGGAGACACACAGCATATTGCTTTCTCTCCAAGTTGTTTCTCGAGACAGGGGTCCTGCTTTTTCCAAGAGACACCATATATTTTGGCACTGTCTGCATTAGTGTCACATATACAAACAGAGCCAGCACAATAGCTCTGCTACAATATTTAATTTTTAAACATGTTTCAAGAGCAAATATTACACACCAAATACTAGCATGGTCACCCTGCTTGAACTAACTTTTGATAGTTATTAGTGCTTAGCTGCTTCTCTGACATTATCAACATGGATAAAATCTCTCTTTGGGGAAATTAAAAAGTACTAAATGCCAGTGACTGAAAGAAACTTTGTTACTTTAAACCCTGCAGGCAAGGCAATCAAAGTTTGACAAGACAAGCTAATTAGTATGCCAGCGATGAAATGTGAAGGATCTCCAGGGGACTGGTTCTGAAAAGTTTTATGTCATTTATAGGGCTTTTTTTTTTAAGCGAATGTTGTCAGCTCTCATGGTGAAATACACAACAGTTGAATTTCCTTATCTTCATAGAAATTAAGGACTAAAATCCCTTCACTATTTTCCAGTCCTCTTCTCCCCCCCCCCCCCCCCCCCCCCCCCCAAATACTACACCAAGCCTTAGTTTACAGCCAGGAATGTAAATTCTTCAGGACACCAGCACAAAACAACTCAAGAGGTATCAATGAGCCCTAAAAATCCTATCGTTTTAAGTGGCAGCATGGTACTTATTGTGTTAGGTATTTCACAGAATTATAAAAATACTCCTCTTTCCCAGAGAGCTTGTACTTTTACATGTATGATAAGGATATCCTTCCTCTACAATATTTTTATTAACTGCAACTTAGCTTTTTGTAAGAAAATGTTAATATATTTTGAAATGCTGCACACTGCATCATGTACTGAAACTTGGATAAACAAAATATATGGTAAATACACATATGTATGTGTTTTCTCAAAGATTTACAAGAACTTTGGACATTTCTATTTAAAGTGCTGCCTACTTATTATATTGCACTGTAGTTACACCACTTTTTTTTTCCCTCGACACAGATTGAAGTTAATCAACTGTCACAGCACAGAATCGGGGCTTACATCATATAAAAAGACTAAAATCCCAGCCTTTGGAAGGTGAATCACGTCACTTATCACCATCAGAAAACTTTGTTAATATGAAGTGACAACTGTGACGATACCTTCCCAAAGGAAGATCTCAGGCACACTCAAAAGCTCTGAATATTAGGAAACAATTAAAGGAATGCACACTCAAGCCTCAAAATAGTTTCACGAATGTACATAGCCTGATGGGACCTCAACTCTGCTGACTCTTCTGACAGCCCCAGATATGAGGAGCAGTTTAACACCCTGCTGTCACACTAAGCAGGACACTTCAAGAAATTCTTATTTCAAAATTTATCCAGAAGACAACAGAGGAGTATCTGGTATAGGTGCGGAGGATGAATGTAAGAAGATTGCTCTTGGACAGCTGGAGGAACTTAACAATGGACTGAGCAAAACAAGCCCTGCCTGAGGGGAGAGGTTACGGGGCTTCGCAACTAAGCAGCATCTCCCAGGGTAGGGAGGGCCATTTCCCTGCAGACACTCCAGGCACATCCACTGCCCATGGTGAAGCTCTGCTGAACTGGAGGGATAGAGCAGGGTGAAGAGTTGTCACTGCAAGACGCCAAGAGGTGCAAGTTTACCTCGAGACATTAAATATGCCTCGCTTCCGTGCTGAGCACTGCAGGGTCTGTCAGTAGAAGTGCAGAGTTTTATTCTGCAGGGATTGCCCGTATTCTGGTAGAAGTATTGTAACATTTAGTAAGCCTGAGGTTGTTGGCATTAAGCAGGCTCAGTGAGAAGGATGCATACAAAGGCCCTGCTTTCCTTATATCCCTGGAGGGAAAGGTGCCCAACTTACCTTCCCTTTTGCTTCAGCTCTGTCAGCTTTTCTCAGCAATTAGGAAGCAAAGCAAATGACTGTGATCTGTTTGGGGATGATCCAGAGTCATATTTTAAGGTCCAGGCATGCAAAAAGTATTACAGCCGGAAGACAATATTTTAAAGAATTTTTTCTTTTTTTTTTTAAAGGCAGAGGCAGAATTGCAAACCTGAGACATTGCACACCGCAGCTAGCAGAACCCCAAAACACAACATCCCATGACCTGGAGAGCACGTGTGTGCCTTGATGGCAGAACTCGTTCTTACCTAGAAGTCAGCTGGTGTTCTGCTATAACATGCAGGAACACATTTGTACAAAATAAACTGTTCTTGATTTCTTTACTCACTAATACTTGATTCTTCATTATACATATGATTATACATATGTTTTCCTATTGTCCCACATTTTTAAGTAAGAATTACTTAAGAAAATAAGGAAACAGAACAGGTTTTGAAGGACCGAGGTTCCTATTTTTCTCACTTGTGAAAGACATGCAAAAACTTGGACATTTTAAAAGAACTAGGTTGTACAGTAAAAGTCTCCAAGTAGAACATCACTTTTAAAAGGTCATGTCATTGACAGTAAAATGAAAAGTAAAATTTAATAAGAAAGGAAGGAAAAAACATTGAACTCAAAAGGTTAATAATCTATCCTTTAAACAAAAAAGGCAATCTACTTTTTCTCATTAAAACCTGACACACAGCACTAACTGAGGAGATTATGTTGTGAAAACATACTGCATTGCACAGTAATGCTTGATCGAGATCAGCAATCAGGAGCAAAAAGAAAGCACTGTTTCGTGATTATAATAGCAAATTCTGGAAGACAACCAAATACATCATCTGGCAGCTCAACAGCTGTTACAGCTTGGTAGTAATACCTTGGCATTTGCTGTAAGCTATAACTTCAAAAAATTGATTTCTCATCTGCTAGAAACAAGAAAATGTTCTCCTTTTAACGTTTCTGAAGTTTCCTTCACTAGAAGACCCAGGTATTTGATCCACTTTTTTATTTTGCTTGGTTTTTACCCTTGCTGCTAAGCTAACTGTGTATCAATTTGGTTCAAAAATAAGTTTGAGGGAAAAATACCGGATGCAACTTAAATAAACAATGTGCGTTCAGATAAATCCCATTTTGATGCCACACTGGGTAGTAGAGAGCACAAAATATTCCTAATTGTCCTCCCTGCTCATATTCACAGCTGTGATCAAATAGTCATTATTATACTTCATACCTGCCTGAAATAGGGACATTTGCAAAATAAAGTTTAGTATCTTTCCATGTGTTTTGCTGTTAGTTAAGCCTTCTTTTTCCAAGTCAGAGGCAGTACACAAGGATGTAGACTGAGATAATAATGCTGAGAATTTACAATACTTAACAAACCCAGTCTTTAAATTACTCCTGGGTATAGGATAGGAAGAGGAAGAAGGAAGATGTTTATTGTAAATTTTATAACTACATGAAATCGTTAAAGCATTTGTTCTGTGTGTAGAGAGGCTCCCTGAAAAGATCAATTTTCTAAGCATAGAGTACTTTATTGACCTTAAAGTAAGTATGCATCATAACAAGGACATGGACTACTTAAAATCTTTCAGCATTTCAACTATTCTAGTTATTTTAGGGTTAAGTAAAAGCAATCCATCATAAATATTTTAGATTCTGGCATTCCATTTAGATTTTGAAGTGTCATAATATCTCTCAGAAATCAATATTCACACAGTACATCTATGGGGAAAAGAAACAACATATACACAAAGGTGGTATAAGCCATCAAATAGATCTCTACCTTTACGCCTAGTGCAGTTTTCTTGGCCTCTGCTTTTAATCTTGTAGCTCTTAACATAGGCTTGGTTTTCTTATAATCTTGTTTTCCTAGAGTAGAAAAGTACATTTAATGAAAATGATGCAAAAAGAAGTAAAGAATGTCTGCAATTATTTCAGTTGAAAAGTCAGATCTAACATTTTGAAAACATCCCACAGTCCAGCACTTTAAGCAGGAGCTACTCTATAAGACAGGGGCCCGATCCGTGGAACAATGGTCCTTAACACAGACAATGACAGCAACAAGCAAGAGCTGACAAATCAGCATAGAACGTATTACTCCAGAGAGACATCAAAATATACGTATAGATAGCCATCCACTAGTACAATGTTTATTAAATTGTTCAGTAAGCATCAGACAGCAAATAAGTAGATTAAAGGTGGATGACGTTTTCCCCTCACATTTCAATAAAAGAAAAATTTCATTACAATTTTTGTTGGTTAGTCATCTCTAATGCATATATAAATGTGTAATACAGGACATTATGGTGAGTGTAAATGTTTCATCATTCTGAACCGGAACACTATTTGCGAGTAGCAGAACTCAGAGACATGAAAGTCAGTCCAAGTAAGCGCTAATAAAACCATTGCTTCACACCATCTGCTTGTAGAAACATGTTACACAAAATCTTCTGGAAGTGTCTTAGATGGACTTTTTAAAAGTTACAGGGACTATCTCTTGCAGTCACAAAGAGTGCAGCCAAGTGCTTGGTTACTGTGAGTCCCTATGAACTGAGTTCAGAGGAGGACATGCAAGTACTTAGAAACGGCATAAATCATTTATCTCAACTTAATAATAAAGCATAAAACACTTGATATCTCTCAGAGATATTTTTCCTGTCTGAAGGGTCTGTTACTGCTGTACTATGTACTATTAACCACAGCTTCTTTAAGTCAACAGAAGTCAAGGTACAGATACAGTCACAAAAGGAGGAGAAGGAAAAGAGGAATCTGTGAAGAAACTGCTCAGAGGGGTAGAACCTCAGTACAACCACTTTGGCTTTTCAAAAAAGTACTTGCCATTTTTTGCCCCCTAATGCATACGTGCCTTTTTGTCCTTTTTGCCTATTTCCGAAGCTGAGCTACAATGCCTAAAGCAGAACTCTTTGGCCATTTTTAACCACTAATTTTACCTAGTGTTACATTTAGCTTTCATCGTTACATTCAAATAACTTAACCTGTTCTCTAAAACCATGCCCAGTAGTTTTGTGCATGCAACACTCCCATTTGCTCAACCAGATGTGGTCTTAAATCCATAACCAATAGTGCAAGCTTCTCATTTTATGGTCACCTTCAAAACTGGGATATTCTAGTGCAGTGGTGAAATTCTGAAACATGAATTGGAAAAGAAAGGTCTTCTCCAGTGATACACTGGATTCATGGAAACACACCTCTACCTTTGTCCACTCTTTCTATCACGCTGCTCATATTCAATACAGAGGTCCTCTCTGTAGCATGTTGTGGATGCTGAACTCGCATTATGAATTTGCTTTCATTGTATAATCTCTCCTCAACCCTAGGGATTATATATTCTGAACGTCTCCGTATTATCCTTTGGTCAGATATTATTCATAAAAGACCTGAAATAACTTAGAAAATACTCAATGACAAAAGGAAAAAATAACTGAAACCATGTCTATTGGGAAAAAAAAAAAGCATATGTCCAAGGAACCTTCTTAGAGGATGGAGTGAAGAAAAGATGACAGAATGACTATTTATGTCTGATGCTCCAATATATTAATCCAGTCGATGTATCTCATTTGCAGGACCACTGCAGCATTATTCTTCAGAAGTCAATGACATCGGGAGTACAGTCATTTTTTCAAACAGTTAGGGAAAGAATTGCAGGCATCACCAAAATGGCTAAGTCAAGTGTTTCTTCTCCCTAAAGTACTGCAGTCTACTTTTGCTATGAAATAGTTAAAGAGCTGTCAAAATTTCCATTATAAATGGCGTGAGTTTATAACTCATAAAAATTCACTCCAGGCTGAAATTTGGCATAGATATACCCCAGCCTTGCATTTTTTTGTTTGTTTGTTGGGAGCCAACTTTCAATAAAGTGATGCAGCTGTTCTTACTTACTTGCGAACAAACTATAGAAATTTATGCATCTGAGATGTTTTAAGCATGACAAGTACCTTCGTTTAGAAGTATATGACTGACAAGGACTAAGTGCAATTTCAGTTCTCATAATTCGGGTTTGCTGCTCTCTCGTCTGGGGTAAATAAAGCAGGACAGTCAGGGGTTTCCCTTCCAGTGATGCAACGGCATTAGATAATGAAAACTAGAAAGCTTTGTAAGGCCGACAAGACACGGGAAACAAGTCGGCTACTGAAACCCACCTCCCTTTCCTCGCATTGCCCAATCTCCCTCCTCATCTCCAAGGCTCAACTGTGAAGGTGACATGAGCAGGGGTAAACATTGCACAGCCTATGAACTAGATCTATTGGTAGGACCAAGTCTATTCCTAGAAAAGGGAAAGCTTATTGGTGTTCTTTCCCTCAGTTTCAAGCACTCTGGTACTATTTATTCCAGTATCGTGGTTATGGCTAAGACTGGATTCTACTTATCTAGAGAATACTTCCAGATTTATATTAAATCTGATATGAACAACTAAACCCCCCTATATAACAAATAGGCTATTTTAATAATTACTCCAGAGCTGGTAGTTCTCCAAATCTATGCACCTGCCATTAATTTACCACTCTCCTTGCTAAATGTGATAGCCAAAAGAAAAAAAAAAAAAATATATATGGTAGGGAAACAGTCTGAGTCCGCCAAGTGCAAAAGTTTAAAAAGGGCATCTGTGGAGTCCTTTGTAATGAAAACCAGATTCGGCAATTGTACTAAAAGACTCTTAAAGCATCTGAACTTTCTGAGGCCTTGGGAAAGACATCTGCACTACAGGACTATAAAGAAGTATGAAACGCAAAGCCCCTACCACGTGAATACTGATCACTACCACCTGGAAAACAAGCAGAAATAAATAATACAGGCTCCCTGTGTTCTTTTGGGTCTGCAAATTCAACCAGTTGGAATACGTATATTCACAGTCCCAATGTCTTCTAGTTTTATCTTACTTATCCTGCAAGCTTTCTTGTACATTTATCTGTCAGAGTCATCAGCTTAAGCTGTTTCTTCTTCCCAGGAACTGACCGTCAAAGCTAGTTAAGATGGACTCATCAGACAAAGCCCCATTTGTTTGCTTTACCCAATGTCTATTCAAGACAGACACTGAGTTTTCCTGAGGGAATGTAGGAAGACAAGAAGAAGAAGCCAAAAAGATAGAATTGGAAAATTTCCAGACCAAATTTTGTATTACTTAAGCAAAATCCTTTCTTCTTCTTCTACTCCTCATTATCATTATCAGTTCTTCATCTCATCTCTTCTCTCAAACTCCAGTATTGGCTTTCCTTAACTTTTTTTTATAACTACCCCAATTTCCTTTTTTCTTTTTACAAATTTGCCACTTCTTTCTTTACAACTTTTCCCAAGTCCATCACTTTCTTTCCATTTTTAAGGCCCAAGATCTAGACCACAATAAGGCAACTTTTCTTACTAACTACAGCCATCATCTTCCTGCTTGTCTTGCCTCCTGCCAGTCCTTCCCAAGACCAGGTGCAAAGATCATCCACCTTTCCATTTCAGTGCCTGAAGTTGCCTTTGCCCTTCACAAGCTCTCCAGAGGTCACCTTTCATCCTGCCCCTTCCTTCCATCCTTCTTGCACAGTTTTTTCTACTCCTTTGGTGGCAGAGTGACCTCAGCAGCAGCTGAACGGAGTTGTGCCCTGTTTACAGATCCTGCTTTGAAAACTTTCCACAGGTAGAAATGAAGACTATTCCACTAGCTGTAGAATTAGAAAAGTGTGAAAATAAGGCTGAAATATGGGTACTTTTTGAGCTACTAAACACAGCTGTATTGTGAAAAATGCTGAAGTGTCTCCCTCAGAGTGAATATTAGGGATTCATACAATATGCAACATGAGTTTGTTTCTCCTCATGTAACTAGGATTAAAAATCTACAGATTTCACAAGAATTTTTGTGATTTATCTCTACTCACAAGGGAAATTGAGATCCCACGTATCTTCTATTCAATAATTTTAATAACAGATTAGAGACAACCTGATCTGGTATATTCAGTATTGTATTGGGTTTGCGTGTCAAGATTTTGGTGGTGGGGGGGCTACAGGGGTGGCTTCTGTGAGAAGCTCCTAGAAGCCTCCCCCATGTCTGATAGAGCCAATGCCAGCTGGCTCCAAGACAGACACACCGCTGGCCAAGGCCGAGCCCATCAGCAACGGTGGCAGCGCCTCTGGGATAACATATTCAAGAAGGGGGAACAAAAAAACTGCGCAACTGCAACCGGCGAGAGGAGTGAGAATATGTGAGAGGAACAACCCTGCAGACACCAAGGTCAGAGAAGAAGGAGGGGGAGGAGGTGCTCCAGGCGCCGCAGCAGAGATTCCCCTGCAGCCCGTGGTGAAGACCATGGTGAGGCAGGCTGTCCCCCTGCAGCCCATGGAGGCCCATGGTGGAGCAGATAACCACCTGCAGCCTGTGGAGGACCCCACGCTGGAGCAGGTGGATGCCCGAAGAAGGCTGGGATCCCGTGGGAAGCCCACGCTGGAGCAGGCTCCTGTCAGGACCTGTGGACCCGTGGAGAGAGGAGCCCACGCCGAAGCAGGTTTGCTGGCAGGACTTGTGACCCCGCAGGGGACCCACGCTGGAGCAGTCTGTTCCTGAAGGACTGCATCCCGTGGAAGGGACCCACGCTGGAGCAGTTCATGAAGAACTGGAGCCTGTGGGAAGGACTTACATTGGAGAAGTTCATGGAGGACTGTCTCCTGTGGGAGGGACCCCACACTGGATCAGGGGAAGAGTGTGAGGAGTCCTCCCCCTGAGCAGGAAGGAGCGGCAGAAGCAATGCATGATGAACTGACCGCAACCCCCATTCCCCGTCCCCTGGTGCCACTCAGGGGGTCGAGGTAGAGGAAAAAAATCTGGAGTGAAATTAAGCCCGGGAAGAAGGGAGGAGTGGAGGGAAGGTGTTTTAAGACTTGGTTTTATTTCTCATCACCCTACTCTGATTGGATTGTTAATAAATTAAGCTGATTTCCCCAAATTGAATCTGTTTTGCCTGTGACAGTAACTGCTGAGTGATCTCTCTCTGTCCTTATCTCGACCCATGAGCCTTTTGTTATATTTTCTCTCCCCTGTCCAGCTGAGGAGGGGGAGTGATAGAGCAGCTTTGGTGGGCACCTGGTGTCCAGCCAGGGTCAACCCACCACAAGTATTCTTTTTAACTAAACCTCCAATGACACCATGATTAATGCAAAACTTAAACTAAATAATACATATGAGCTAGACAAGTTCATTAAGTTCTGGGTGACCATTTTTTTTTTAGTTTACAGAAATACTGTGACATTACTATGAAATGCATAACATTGTACTTTTGCATACATACCAAGCTGTGTTATACCTGTAACTGAGACATGCTGAGAAGTACCTTTAAGAAAACTGACTACATTTAAGATTGTGTTTAAAGATGCTGCCGTTTAAGATACAACCTGAACAAATCTATAGAATAACTTCATGAGAAAAAAAAATAGATCCCCAACACTTCCAGATATTTACTCTTTCATTCTAACAATAGCTCATTACTGGAACTGAATAACAGACTAAAGACTGCCTCTCTGCTTTTCAATTCAACAGGCTTTAGCAGAAACAGGACTGCGTCTTTGGCCTTTGTTGATGCTGCTGTCCAATCTTATTATCATATGAATATCTAGTTATTGTTTTATAAATGTTCACATTTCAGGAGCTCCCTGCTTTCTTGTCTCTCAGTAGACTTTACAATATCCACCTTCATTATCATCATGTGGCAGCATTGCTCTTTGCCTGCATTTGCTACTTTAAAAATTAATGCACTGCTATTTTCTGAATACTGTACTCCATAAGCTGCTTATGAGTACATTATGCTATCAAGCAAGCACATGCAGAAAAGCTTCCTAAACTGTTATTCTTTCAATGAATATACAGCTGGTTCTGCTTCAAAGACACTTCTTTTCACCTGCAAATGGACTTGCTCCTACACTTATTCCTCAATTCATTGTCTTTTATTTGTGTCTGCAAATCTTTAATTGCCTTTAATTAGAAAAAACTAAATTCAGTGCTTTAATCTTGAAAATACATTCAATCATAATTCTGTCTGGGATGAATACCAAGTTTTATTCACTGACTGATCTTTATAACAAAGGTATATAAATTTATTGTCCGTTTATATAGACCACACCAATTAAGCCACAATGGAAAAGCAAATAGATAAGAGTCAAAATATTTGAAATGAGAAATGTACAATCTAAATTTAATTACTGAGACAAATTATTTGAAGATGAGTTATTTACAGCATGCCAAAAAACCTGACAGATAGTACAATTTGCTAATCAACATTACAGATTTAAAATTCCTTTCAACACTTTCACTATAATTCATAACAACCAACAAACTGCTGTCCTGAATCTTTCTGTGCTGGTATTATAGTCATAATCAAAACATTAGTAAGACATTTTCCATACAGTAGCAATCCATTTCGTATGTTAAAGTATCGTTTAAATTGTAATAAAACTACAACTACTGGGTAAATTTTAGTTACCAGTAGTAGTTTAACTTAAGTGCATTAATGTAACTGATGCTGAAACCTATACTAAAATGTATATACATAGCTAGTTAGAAACTAGAGGCAGACTGTGGCAAGCTTTGCTGTCAAACTGGAAGTGTGAAATCACATGCCTGATTAAGCTGAAATCAATGTTCTTATTATGATTATTGATCTGAGTTAGCGAAGGTTCCAGGAACCTTCCCATGAAATCCTACAGAACAAACACAGAACAAGAAAATGGTCCTCTGGTCTCTTCAGGGTTTCCACAGTCTGACTTCGAGCATCCCCTCCTTTTCCCTGCTGTAACAGGGGGGAGGGAAAAGTTAGATCTTGCTGGCAGGGGCAAAGGTCCAAGATGGAGGAAGGCTCAGTCACACTATCTTCCACAACCTCCTTATACGCAAGACATAGAAGGCCACAGCCATTGCACCTAATTCCAGTTTTCAGTGATTGCTTAGATCTCTCTTTACTTGCCATAGAAAGACTTCTCCAAAGAGTGAGTGATAGCAGTCTAGGACAGCCTAAAGTGCCCCCTGGCAGCGCCTATTTTACTGTCATCAACAACAGAGAGAGCCTAGAGCTGTTCAGCACCCAAGTCAGGCGGGTTGGTTTCACCTTTAAGGTTAAGCAGAATGAATCTGAACCAACGAAACTAGATCTAAAGGACAAGTGGAGAAGCAGAACCAGGTTCCTACATGATTTTATCTGGACTCCTGGGACATGTGTGGACATGGCCAAATTACCTTTGAAGTAATTATCTTAAGTATTACTAGCACTATAGAGAGAACATCACAGAGCCATGAAGGGACTGTAAAATGCATCTAAAAATCACAGCTTAGCTGGTGGTTCCCAGTGAATTCCACCCTGGCTCAGCTGTGCTGTGGCGATTCCCAAGCCAGTTAGCTACGTCTGTACTACAGAGCTGCTCTTGTGAAGACGTACCATAATTATCACACTGCTTCTTCAGAACTGTTCCTGTGTGCCAGCTCTGGTCCCTGGTGCTTTAAACCACAGACTCATAGGATAGTTTAGAATCACAGAATCATAGAATTGTTTAGGTTGGAAAAGACCTCTAAGATCATCAAGTCCAACCGTCAACCCAACACCACCATGACTCCTAAACCAGGCCCTGGAGTGCCACGTCTATACCTTTTTTGAATGCCTCCAGGGATGGTGACTCCACCACTTCCCTGGGCAGCCTGTTCCAATGCTTGACAACCCTTTTGGTGAAGAAATTTTTCCTAATATCCAATCTAAACCTCTCCTGGTGTAACTTGAGGCTGTCTCCTCTTGTTCCATCACTTGTCACTTGGGAGAAGAGACCAACACCCACCTCACTACAACCTCCTGTCAGGTAGTCATAGAGAGCAATGAGGTCTCCCCTCAGCCTCCTCTTCTCCAGACTAAACAACCCCAGTTCCCTCAGCTGCTCCTCATAAGACTTGTGCTCTAGACCCCTCACCAGCTTCGTTGCCCTTCTCTGGACACGCTCCAGCACCTCAATGTCTTTCTTGTAGTGAGGGGCCCAAAACTGAACACAGTATTCCAGGTGCAGCCTCACCAGTGCCGAGTACAGGGGCATGATCACTTCCCTAGTCCTGCTGGCCACGCTATTCCTAATACAAGCCAGGATGCTATTGGCCTTCTTGGCCACCTGGGCACACTGCCGGCTCGTGTTCAGCCGGCTGTCGACCAGCACCCCCAGGTCCTTTTCTGCCGGGCAGCCTTCCAGCCACTCTTCCCCAAGCCTGTAGCATTGCATGGGGTTGTTGTGACCAAAGTGCAGGACCCGGCACTTGGCCTTGCTAAACCTCATACAGTTGGCCTCAGCCCATCGATCCAGCCTATCCAGATCCCTCTGCAGAGCCTTCCCACCCTTAAGCAGATCGACACTCCCACCCAGCTTGGTGCCATCTGCAAACTTGCTGAGGGTGCACTCATTCCCTCATCCAGATCATTGATAAAGACGTTAAACAAGACTGGCCCCAAAACCAAGCCCTAGGGAACACCGCTTGTGACCGGCCGCCAACTGGATTCAACTCCATTCACCACCACTCTCTGGGCTCAGCCATCCAGCCAGGTTAGAAGGGGTTTCTGGAGGTCATCTGGTCCAACCCTCCACCCACAACAGAGCCAACTTCTAAACTGGATCCAGCCTGAAAGTTAGCTCCAGTTGCTCAGGGAGCTAATCTAGCTGACCTTGCCTAGCTGAGTTTCGAGTACTTGCACAGGTGGAGATTCCACCACCTCTCTGAGCAACCTTTTCCAACATTTGACCATCCTTCTGGTAAAAACATTCTTCTCCTACCTAATTGGAATTTCCATGTTCTACCTTGCCTCTTGTCCTACCATTGTGCACCTTTGCGAAAAGTTAGGCTTCACCCTGTCTGTAGCCTCCTATTAAATATTTGTAGACAGCAATAACAGCTCAGCTGAGCCTCCTCTTCTTAAAGCTGAACAAACCAGCTCTCTCAGCCTGTCCTTGTATATCCTGTGTTCCAGATAGTCATCTTGGCCCTTCACTGGACTCACTCTAGTATGTCCATGTCCTCCTTCTAGTTTTCTTGAAGATGGGCACGATATTTGCCCTTTTCCAGTCATCAGGGAACAATTCCTTGGAACCAGCTAAATGGCTGACAACTCAGGGAGAATTTGGCCATAAAATCACATTGTCTGAAATACCTTACTATAGTAATGTAACTAAAGTGCACCAAAGGAATTCACTAGGGTCTATAAACAGCAAGTCAATGGACTAAAAAGTTCAAATCAGTTTGTACTTTCAACAATTCCATAACTTTACAGTAGTTTGTTTTTTTAGTAAGAGGGAATATAAGCATATTTATTTCCTACGTGCCCTGGGACTCCTCAAAACTGGGCTCTATCATCTTATACACTGTAGCAGAATTTTTCTTTAAGTGCCTTTATTAATGCCAGCAAGTTGGGTGTCTGGCATGGGGAAAGAAAGGTTTTCTCAAGTGCTTTGTAACATCACCCAGATCCATAAAGGTACGTAGGCACCTGGCTTCCAAGGTGCGTGTACAGAAGTGTATGATTAAATGAGTTTGGGAGATTTTAAACCAGTCACTGTATATTCATTGAGTAACAGAATTTCAATCCAGTGAAACTCTACTCACACATGACACATCTTAAACATGCATGCCTCATCCATAACACTATTAGTCTAAAACTGGAAATAACTATTTATTTAGGATGTTAGAGGAACCTCAGAAAAACAAAATTCCAAAGGAATTTCAGGCCTAACCTCAGTTAAAATCAGACAGCAAATCACACATCAGTAACAGTGTTATAATCTATGTTTGAGAATTGGCACCAGAACTCTAGGTCACATCTACAGAAACAAGCCCAAGTTCTCAAGTATTTATTATTGGTTTTTGTGCTCTTAGTGTCACACAGACATATTCAATGACCATTCTTTTCCTAAGAAGCAGAAGTAAGATTTTCTTATTTTTAATTGCTGTGATTCCAAATGGAGTTTTTGGAGTCTCAGGTTAACAGAAACATTTTGATATGTCTTATTTGTACTCAAGAGTATGTCTGTACTCAAAAAAGGCATGAAAACCCCCCACAGCCTCTCTCTTTTTTATTCAGGTTTAATGGCAGCTCAAATCACTGACCATTTTTCAATCTTGAGAGATGGAACAGCTTGACACTAATGATACATTTGCAAAGGACACATCATCATTTAACACAACATTAAGTGCTCAGGGACAACTTTTTACCGTAGACACAATGTGCTCTGAGCTCAGGGTTGACATTTAATGCTACAAAGATAATCCAACCAGTCATTCATGAGGGGTAAATTAATTTTCAAGCAACTATATTTCAGCTTTAAGCCAACAGGAAGGATGCATTAAAATGAATAAGTTTCTTTTATGCTGCATGTAAGATTAAAAAAAACCCAAAATATAAAGCATCCTTAAGTATACCAAAATATACCCATTTAATTATTGCTATCTTTCCCTGATTCCAAAAGAGAAGTCTAGTAATATTTGTTAAATATAATATTCTGACTCAAAAGAGAATCCCTCAGAAAATCCCTCAGAATTTGCTATGAGTTGCCATGAAAAGCAGCATTTCATTAAAGAAATGCTTTACATTTAAAATTTGTATCAGACATACGTTGACTATCAGTAATTAAGAATGTATTTAAATTAGCACCTTTTCTGATATTTCTTTTAGGGAATATTTTAAAAATCTATATAAGCAATTAAGAAAAGGAATTCAGAAAACTGGTTATCAATAATGTACAAAACAAAAAATAACATCAACACTTTAAATCAGCTACTTAGTCAGGTAATTTCATTGTTTTCAATACCTGCAGAATGCACTCAATTAACTGCAAGACCATAAAAGATCTGAAGAACAGCACTAAAAATATTGCTGCTTACCAGATACTATTTGATAGGCAGTCCTTTTTCACGCCTTTCAATGCTAAATCATCTCTTACAATCTTTTGCTCAAGTCCAACAGGTGCATGCCTACAGCCATTAAAAAGTAATAGCTCCATGTAAAAGGAGTATCTTCAACACACATGATGGCAGTTCTTCAATTAACCTTTCCAACAATCTCTAACATTTCCTACTCAAATGTCCAACTATGAAAATATTAAATACCTTTCTTAAAAAAAATTAACACAATTAATTTGAAACAGATCACTGGGTGGGTATTTTGCTTCTTTTCTTCTCCACCTACAAAATATATACATGCATTAATGTGCACATGTAGCACATTTTTGAGCACTTTTTGAGACATTTTTATTACTTTGCTATGGAACAAATAGTAGCAGTTGCACTTTCATATAAACAACCATGTTTTAGTACAAATTCTGAAAATGAGAAAAGCAAAACAAAAATACTACTGCTTAGGAGTGAAGCACACACCATTAACGCAATGAAAAGCTGTATTTTTATGAAACATTTGATTAGATGATTTTTGGACAACGGAAACTATCGCACTATTTCTTTGACGATATGAGGTGTGAAAAAGACAGCGTAAGGTGTGGTAAGAGGGACATACAGCGCACAAAGAGTCTTTCTGCCTTTCTGAGCCAGACTGCGCCCAGCTCCAATTTGGCTTACGCTGATTTTATTAACTTTGTTGGCTGCAAATAGAGGAAAATGTGATATACCCTGAAATAAGTGGAAACATACTTATGGTCAGAGCTTTCTAGGAAGACGGAGGTAGCACGTAGCACCATCGTTCCAGAGCTGTGCAAGTCCTAAGCGTGCTCTTCTGGTCTTTGCCACCTCTGTCCCTAGAGGCCTCAGACTTTTTTTAATATATCCCGTTTGAAGGTGTACTCATAGCTCACTTAATAGGGTCTTGCAGTAGCTTCATATTCATGCCTCTCTAGTTTGTTTACCAGAAAACATTGTCAAAAAGCCTTGACAAGGTCAAGGCATATGGCACCTCTTCCTCTTCGCCATCAATAAGGTTTGCTACTCTGTCAGAGAAGAAAACTGAATTGATTTGGCAAATCATGTTGGCTGTTGCTTACCTCCTTTTTGTACTGTAGGTGTGTACAAGATGCTGCCTGTCCCTGTCCTGAAGAGCTTACTGTGAAGGATGAGGAAGCTGCGTTCAATAATTTATGAATATTATATGTCCCATCTGTTTGCTTGTTATTGTTATGTTGGCTTTATAATTACTAGAGGTTAGCTCCAATAAAAGCTACCCTGTGCTTAGGCAGGAAGGTAGAAAAATAATACTAATAGTTCTCCACTAAGAGCACTTAAAGACAATAAAGGAAAATATAGAGACTGATGACCAGGTCACCCAATTCAGTTGCCCACAATAAAGTCTATCCATGTAACAGATGTTCCACAAAACATCTTCTCTGTTCTTAACCCTGCAACTACATAGCCAGGAATTTCTCCCATTGTCTTACATAAATTACTTTCTTTTGACCTTAAACAGAACAGGAGCAACTGAGGTCACAGGAGAAGTCACAGATTCCCTACTGGGGTATTTTTTTAGATAAAAAAAAAACAACACACATGTAAATGATTATAAGACCATGATCAAAAGGAAAGCAATATCCCTTTCCCACTGTCCCCACTGAAGAAAACCCCTTGAACAGCCCTAGCCTGTCTGAACCAGCAAGAAACTCTTCCAGACCACGTCTCTGGCAGTAAGTTTAACCTCTTAAGCACATGAACAGGACCAAACCAACCACTGCCTGAAAAATGTTTTCAATACCAGTAATTTGAAATTTATTCCCAATTACTCTGGTGTATGTCATGCTACTGCCAGACAAAAATCACTGAGTCATTCACAACAGTGGTTGCTGAATAAGCACCACAACATCACCAAGTACTGTAATAATAATATTAAACTTTCTGGATAAAGGGTCAGTGGTGTTTCAGGAGAGGAGGATCTCTCCCCCTCTGCCGTAGTTAACCCCACACTACCTGATGTGTCCAACCTTATTAGGTGACTGGGGCCTGTCCTTGGGGGATGTCACAGTGGGACTGTGGCCCCACATGGATCTGGAGTCATCCCTTCTGTGCCGCTGCTCTTCCACGAGCACCCTCCCAGGGGCCACAGACCTCCTCAACCAAATCTGACCAGCCTTTCTGCTGTGGGACTTTGCTTAGAGGAGGGATGGGGACAGCTAAGCTAGGAAGGGAAGGACACAACCTGTCACCCACAGCTTCCTTTTCCCTAGCTGGAACAGCAAGGTCTTGGGGGTGGCACAGAAAACCTGAGCAACGTGGGGAACGGCCATATGAAACAGAGTACAGGACTTCCACCGCAGATACCACATTGCCTCTGTTTCTAACAGTTTCACAGTCTTCTGTTCTCACACACAATAGGATGGCAGTATTTGAATGGTATTAGTACATCAGCCAGCATTAAATCATATATCCGATTTTATGAAAAACAAAAAAAGCCTTGCAGCAAACAAAGAACATTGACAAAGTCGCATGATGAGCCAGGGACAGAGCCTCAGAGACAGCACAGATCAGGAGAAGCTAGGGTCACTTCTCTCTAATGCCTACCTTGTTAAGGCATTAAATTCCCTTTAACGTTAGCCTGTGTCCTTGCTGCCAAGGTTAAAAACATTCTTTGCTTCAGATTGACTCACTGTTAATTCACCACTGGTCACAACATGCTAAAGAAAAGCTTCCCAAGTCTGAACCAAACAAAGCCTGGACTGGAGCTAGAACTTGTGGGTAACGGACTAAATTTATAGATTTAGTCCAAGTATGGGATTCATGGCATTCACCTAGGAGCGGAGAAGCTGCAAGAGCTGAGGGGGACACCCTATGAACAATCACAGCCACATGACATCCCAAGGACAACGGCGCAGTCTAAAAAGGGAAAGAGTGGCGGAACGAACAAAAGACATCTGGATGAAGAGACTTGCATGAGGTCAGGCACCAGTAGAATGGCACAACCATGATCCTGAATGCCTTGACTCCTGATCCAGTGTCTTATCCAGTGGATAATGCTTTTCTCAGAATTGAAAATAAATTGGATGCTGTCTGCCAAGATGCAGTAATTCCATACTAGTAAGTCATATCATTCTGGACCAGCTGTATATTACAAGACCATCCCAAAATACAAGTTGTAATTTATTAATTCTGCCTAAGTAAAAGGTTTCCAGTAATACTGTCAGTGTCTGCAGTTCTCACTTCAATGAAGCATATTGCAAAGGATGCTTTGTCAGACCTATATATCACTGTCACTCCAGGAGCCAATGCACTGACAGTCTTAGCAGAGGTGGATGTCACAGGATACTGTGAAAGTGATTATGTAAGATGGAAAAGCAGGTTTTTGGAGTTTCACTCCAGCAATGCAGAAATCAGAGGCTTTTAATGGAATTAGCGGAGAAGGGAACATCTCTTGTACACATCACCATTATCCCTTGGGATCCTAAAATTACTTGTGAGGAATAATCTCTCCAACTCACTCATAATTTTAGCACTCCTAAGAACTACATATCTTCAGTTCGCCCATAATTTAAACTTCTTTCCTTCAACAGAAACACCACCTGACAGGTCTTAACTAAAAGTGAATGACAGCAATAGCAGCTTACTTAAAAGTGTAAAGGAAATGCATATTTATGAGCACCCAGAGTAATGGTTTATGGACCTCAGAACTAAAGGTGTAATAATGTCTTCAAGGCATTTTAGGAGACACAACTTTACCTTCAAAAGCCAAACTGGGCTACAGCCAGTGATGAGACCCATGTTTGTGTTAAGATAATAGGATAGAGGAGCCTGGCTAACTTTAAAATTTATCTGTATTTTTCCAGACATACTATTCCATCCTTTTCTTTTCCCTTTCTGAAGGCTCACAGAAAAGGAACTACGTGTGTATGCATGTAGTGTATTAAAACATGTAAAATAATGGCATCTTACTCCTGACCTCAGGACTGGACTGCCTTACAGGTGAATGTCTGGTATCATTCACAAATACTGCAATCTTCAATATATAATGAAGAATAGCTAGGCTTTACTTCACATCTTCTCTTTAGGCATATCCATTTGTCAAGTAACTTAAATGCTGTATTTTTCCAATCATTTTGCCATCAGAGTGATGGTAATGAGTTTATCTGAGACCTTTTGATTTTATTTCGTCATTCGCACCAGCATCAGTGCTCTGTTGAAGTTTTAACAAATAAAGTCGGTGGGTTTCAATAACACTCTTATTTTGCACATGACTATATTATAAACAATTTAAATAGCGAAAGACATGTATTAGGGCAATTTATTCAAAGAAACAAGGATTGCTCCCAGCATCATTTTTTCCAAAACTTTATTCTACAGGATGATCTTTTAAGTACGCTACCTCTTGTAGTACCAAAGCTGGAGAGACTGCTGAGGAAAATAGTTTACCATCTGGAAAGCTATTTGATTAGAGCAGATAAAGTATGGAGCTGTTTCCTGTTCCTGAATCTTCCATAAAATTACTGTATGACCCTGGGAAATCTCTCTTCCTTGCAGGACTTTGGTACTCATCAAAAACTCTGAGATCCTGGTCTAATAGTGTAATAGAAGTGAAAAACACTCATGAGTGTTATCTATTAGAGATGATTCTCTGATGGCCTATATTAATTTCTTTTAAAAGATTTAAAAATTACATTTACAAATATAATGAGAAACAATTTTTAAAAGTACCTGAAAAAAAGTAACCGAATCTGCTACTAACCCTTAGAATCAATTTCTTACTCATTAAAAATGTGTGTTAAATATTTATAAACCCATGCACAAACCAATTTCGGTTTCTGGAATTAAAAGCATATAAAATTAAACAGAATTAAACCGAAAACTAACTTTTAGCTATGCCTGTTTCCTCAAAAACTGTTCATATGGGCACTGCTATGACCACAAAGGTCCTATGTAACCCCACACCCCGCCCTGTCTTCCCTTGGTGAAGAAATCCCTCTGTGTAGAGTCACCTGGTGTGGTCTAGCATGCGATACAGGACACAGAACTTCAGCCATGCACCGCTAGATGACCAGTGACTTGGTCCTAGTTCAAGTGCATCTCCATCGGGAAAGTCCCGATGTGCAGCATCAGCAGAGAAAATCCCCAACATCCCGTGGTGGCGGGCTCCCAACAGACAGGACAGGCATTGCTCAGGACAGATGAGAGAAGTTATTTGTAAACTACCTGAACAGTTCTCTATTAACATTTCTCGCTCTGATTGATTCCGTTCTTTAAAGATACCAGAAAGGACACATTTATTACACATAGCATGCAGAGTGAAAAACAGTCAATGCATTTCTTTTTCAGAGTAATTTTTCAGTGCCTCACAACCTAGAGGTTTGTCTCACATTCGGAGTGTATGTTTTTCTGAATATCTCATTTCATAGATAGATATAGAAACACAGAACAAAACAATGCCACAACACACCCTCCCTGTGGCCTGTTTTTCAACAGTTCGTTTCCTCAGAAGAAAAGACACACAACTTCACTTTCAGTAACAACGCAGTCCTTATGACAGACATACTCTTCCTAGATCCAAGAAAAAGCCAGTGGATCTCATTATGTCAAGTTCTAAGAATTTAGCAAAGGGATTTTGCATATACAGAATAGAGGACGCTAAATTATTAAAACAAAATTACTGCAACTAACATTTGAAACATGCATGAAATGAAGATGTACACTGAGTTAGTTCTTTTGGTGCAAAATCCAAAGTTGTGGCAGAAATACAATGCTAATTTAATGCTCCTGTTCTAATCAGTAATTTTTTTTTTCTTACAACAAAAGGGCTACAGAGTGTGGCAGAAGGACTCACTGACAATTCACTCCATGGTGTGCTAGTGCTTTATTTTTTATTGTTTTTCTCCAGAAAAATAACATAGGAAAAATCTTTAGGCACCCACCTGTATTTTTCATACAGCTACAGATACTAGCAAGTTCAAAGGCAGGCATTGAAAAGTCAAGGAATAAATATAAAGTTGTCTGCTCCTAACATACATACCAGAACATAGAATTTTATGAATTTTTATCATTTTATGATAATGTATGCTGCTTAGAAGCCCCTTCCTCTTTCAGTAGCTAAGTAAATATGGATGATAAGACTTACTGATCAAGCTGTATGAAGTGTAGTAAATGAGGCAAGGGACCAATGGAAGATGACAAATGCATTTACGGTTAGGGTAATGGGCGAGGACCAGAGTATCTTTTCCTCTCTCAGCCACATTTTGGGTATGACCTTGGACAAGACATTCATCTTTTGATGCATCAAATGTGCAAGCAGTCCTAGATAACAGTCTTCCTTCTTTTGGCTTAGGAAAAGTGCAGAGATTTGATGAGGCAAAACATGGCAATAGTCTTACCTCATTCTTCTCCAAGGCCAGCATCCCACGCCACGATCAAATGGCAGCCTTAGTTAATACGTCCCTGTGATACGTTAGTGACCAATAGTCCACATAAATACACATGCCTTGATCACTTTCTACTCCAGGTGTTTGCCCAGCGATAACCCCCTCTAGCCAATATATCGACCTATTCCAAGATTTACTGGGAATGAAGCTCTTTCAATGTCCCCCATACTGGCGTGCACTTCCAAGATCCAATTTTACGCCGAAGATTTCAGTAATGCTTAGTGCTGCACACCCACGTCAATTTCTCTCAAAATGTGCTAAGCTAGGTTAAAATAATTCTTGGGAAATGACTGATTTTGCATATGCCGTTCAGTAAATAAATAGATAGGTGGAAAAGGAAAACTCCACCTAAAGAAAGCACTTCACTCAGAGATGTATGCAGTGGAGACAGCCCATATTACCACACCCTTACTCCACAACCTTTGGCACCTGCTGTAAACTGTTTCCAAACTCTTCCTATTTACTTACTGAATGAAATATGTTCCCAGGTTCCTTGACAACCTACAAATACTATGCATTTCTCTTTTCTGCCCCCCTGGAGATGAGATAATTGCTAGAAGTATTTGATATGAACCATTTTTTAGTTTCCCATTGACATTTTTTGATGACAAGAACGCCTGAGTCACATCCTATTCCTACCAGTGGGACATGCTGCAACAGCCAGGGCCAAGGGGTGACATAGGAAAGTCCTGTCAAAGATGTACAACTGGGGATCCTCCGAGAAATTGCACACTATACTCATGACTAGACGGTTAAGTACTGCACTTCTATAATACAAAGAACAAAAAGAGCAGCAACACCAAATGTACACCCAGCCGTTTATTAAAAAAACCCAAAAACAAACAGGAAAAGATGATGCTATGGAAATGTTTTGACAGTTTCACCACATTATGTTGAGAGCACAGGCACTGAAAAACAAGGTTAATGTTACGATTGAAATGTGCTCCTTTTCCCTCATCTCCCTCCTTTCAGCCTGGACTTCCAGCATGAATTTCGTATTCTCTTCAACAAAAAGGAAAAAGCCTGTGAAATTCAAGATTATGTTTTCAGTTCTCCTGAAATCTTGATTTTGGTGCAAATACTCAGCATTAAATTTTCCACAAGTAAAACTGCAGTCAGAAAGTTATGGTAATCCTTCCAAATGCATTTCCTAGCTATAAATATCTCGGAAAGCTGCTCCACTTCACAGTGAAACTTTGTCCATATGGAACATATGACTAGGAAGGACTTGGTGAACTACTGAAGTCTAGTACTCTCTTAGTGAAGGCACCCATAGCATTCAGTTTTGTTCAAAACTCATCATAGAAAATGATCAGTTGGAAAACAAGTTAGAGCTTTGGGGTTTTTTTTTTTTGTGTTTAGCACTACAAGTAGGACATTACTCAAGAAACTCAATCTAGGTAAGAAACTGCCTTCTAATTTCCAGCTATGTTTCTTTACGGACAATTTATACACAGTTACAGACTTGTCCTTCCCAAGTGTTTACTCCCAAAACATTCACTGAGAGGAACTGTATTTGTCTTAGTTTGTGTTCAGCTGTGCTAAACAAGGGTCTTCTTGGTCATCCTAGTAACTCTTTCAGCATCTCTTTCACTTTCGATTCATCTTCCTTAGACATGGATGAGCAAAGCAGTACTCAAACACACTCTCTCCAGTGCCCCATTTAATGGCTTTAATATTTCTTATCTCTACTTTAAATACATACAAGGATAAAACACACTTTTTTTCATGACTATACTTTAGGTGATCATCAGAAACAAGGGGACTTTTCCTCTAAGATTTCTGGCTGATGAATTGACAGCACTGGTATTGAGCTAGCTGGTCATCAAAGTAAAGATATAAGCCATGTTTTAAGATGCTGATGCAACCCACCCTGACATTCCCACATAGTGATGTATGAGAAGTACCATATCATTAGTTCTCTGTTTCTTCATCTGCCCATGCAAAGGAGCATACTGAGCAGCTCTGAGAACCTTTTCTGTGGTAGGACTCTATGCTGGTACCACTCTAAGCAAATATTCCCAGGATTTCAGAAACCAGTGAGAATAATGGCAGAGAATGTCAGAATAATTCAGGATGGAAGGCACCTCTGGAGGTTACCTACTCTAACCAGAAGCTAGGCCAGGCTAACTTCGAAGTTAGTGGCTCAAATCTTCGTACAACTCAGTTTCAAAAAATTTCCAGAGATGGAAATGCCACAACTTCTCTGGGCAACCTGTACGGGTGTTTAGCCTTCTTTATCATGAAAATTTTCCAAAATTATTACTGAGTTAGCAACACGCACAGTTCTTTGACAGTATTCTGACAACAGACAACAAACAAATCCTGAAGAAACATAATAAGTCTTTCCAGTATCTAAATGTTATTCATTTTATCTTCACACTTACAGATTGGATTTTGCTCCCAGTTACAAGGATGAGCATCTGAAATAACTCTGCTAAATTAGTAGTGTGATACCTGTCCCAAATGTCCACCACCGTAAAATCCAACCTTCCTACTCACAGCCTCTTGACTGCAGGAAGTGTTTCTCTTCAGACTAAAAATTACCTGAAAGGTAGCTGGATAAAGCAAAAAAGTTAACACTACTATGCTTTTTGATTTCTCTTTTTGCATCAGTGATAGAAGTAAAATGGGGAAGACAATCCTCTATGGACTACATTTTTTCTGCTTTTGCCACAGTCAAAATATTTTATTCTCCCTCTCTGAAGAGTACATGAAAGTACTTCCCTCTTTGTCCTTTTCATGACAATTACTCATTAGAATTTGATAGTCTTCTCTACACAAACACAACAGGTCATATTTGCTTTTTCCATTAAGCCATTTGGACAGAAACTCTTCCATGGAATATATGCTATGGGGTCTGTGGTTTTCCAAGCTGCCTATCAAGACACACTGAGCCTCCTGTGTTATAGACATGAGTCTGATTTTCTTGTAACTCTACCAATCGTTTCCATCTGGTATTGTACTTAACAGGTTGATTTTCTGAGACACTTCACACTATGAAGTATGTTAAGGATTGTACCTTCAGTTCTATTTGATTTGCAATTTATTCAATGTTTCTCCCTGTGCAGTTCATTCCAGTTTGCACAGTCCCTATCTATTCCAGAAAAGACACAGCGGACTGCAGCCCATGTTTCCTGGAAAAATATTTCTTCAGAGATAATCCCACTAGTCACTTAATTCCATTTCTTTCTAATGTTTGGTAGGCAAAATACACTGTACTATACCTGAACATTATGGAAAAGGCTGTGCCAAAAAAAGAACTGCATTCAGGTTTTGTTATGCCTTCCACATGTATGGAAGACAACATCATTGTTCACTGCAGACAGTGTAAAATACCTCTAAAAATACATGGATTTAAACTATCATAGTTATTATTCATAAAGTAATTCAGCCAGCAGGACTGATCTGACCTACAGAGGCCACGGGACTGAAATCACAAGTGATTCTAAGAAGTAGGCGGAAGCGAATCCTTCTTACACTTCCTAATCTGTTCAATCTGCATGTTATACGGAATAAAGACTCTTTCTAGACTCACTTGAGGTGTGGCTTGGCTTTGCAATATGTTCAACAGCAACACTGGCTTATGGCACTTGTTGGCGAGTTTTGCCACACACTTCAGTCCCTGCAGTGCGCTGTCCTGCTCTTTGATGCGTATTAGCTCAGTTTGTGCATGCAGCCCGATGATGCAGCAGATCAGGGAATTGATTCAACTGAAAAACTGCCCAGCACATCTTTTTCTTCAAGATGGATCAAAATGGCACACAAACAGCTGTGCCATCCCAGAGGATGGTATAGTATACACTGTGACATGGGGACAGGAACAAGTAGAGAGAGGTAGGTGTTGCTAAAGGTCACTTTATAATGTCAAACTGTACCCTCTGGCTATCTGGTTGCAGGTGTACCAATATATTATACAATGTATTATTCAATAGTCTGCACCCTCCAATTGTTATAACAGTCCCTGGCACAGTTTGTGCCCAGAGTAGCCCTCTCCCAAGCAATTCCTACTCACGGCTCAAGAGTTAACATGGGCCTGGAGCAATTTTCAGTAAGGAGTTTCCAAGCAGCCACTCTGTTTTAGGGATAAACGAGTTTAACAGTATGGTCAGGATCATTTGATGCCAGTTGGTCTCTATGCCAGAAAGCAGTACCAGGCTTGTTTAACCTGCAAGTGCAGACATGAAACATCAGCCCAAACTCAGACTTTCCACCTGCTAGAAGAGAAGCCTACAGAGGTGATTCTTAAACATCCCCACTCAATGCCACCAAAACTCTTAGGAGGCCCCACCTGCATTCTACTTTAACTTAAAACTTACTCCAGCTCTTCAGTGACAGTGACTGAAAGTCCCTCAGGCCAGGTCTACACAAGCAGTTGCACACTCATTCTGCCTGTGATGTGAACTGGTTAGGTGCAAGCCAACTTCAAACCAGGAGATGCGCTGCCATAATACACAGCATCGTGGTCAAGTTAATTAGTGCTGCTAAGAGGCAGGTCAACACAAGCACTATGCTCAAGAGGTCCAAAGCTGAGGGATTTAACGCACCATCTGAGTTCAGACTTACTCACAACAATTTCTGTGAATCTGGGCCACGCTCTCATCAGTATGCCATAACCTTGAGCTGAAGGGACCATGCCTAATGCTGAGACACTGTTTCACTCCATATCCTAGCTCATTATCCAGCTCCTCTCTGTTTTGACTGCCAACAAATAATGATGTTTTTCAACACTTCTCCACTAGGAACTGAATGCACAAACATCGCATCATAAATGCCACCCAACATCTGCCAGGCAGTTACCATCTTCCCATGACTATCACCTAGGCTGAACCTGAGCAAGTGATTTAATGACAAGCTCTGTCAAACCCTCTTACCTGTCACACCTTAGATCACCCAAACCCCAACTCTTATGAACAAGAAAGCCCACAGGTATTTGGTTAAAATCATAGGAAAATTAATTCTAACAAAAAGACCCATGCATTCTAAAATTACTGTTACTTTGTTAATGAAAAATCAAATATCACAATTGAGGGCATCAATATTATTACAAATCTTACGGCACCAATGCAGGTATGGTGATAATGATAAGATATTCACAGAAAATAAACTAAGGAAAAGGCAGGCTTTTTCCAGCTTTCCTATTTAACAGGCAGTCAAAACTCTTGAAAATATTATTATTTGAATTATTTTAGAACAGTACCAATAGCTTAGCAGAGCAAAACTCACTCACAGTTGGTCCCACGGTAAATAGGGTATCTATGTAGCTGGGATAATGACAAGGACCAGATTTCAAGTAAGGTATTTCAGAGATTAAACAACAGATTAGTGACTTGCCTTATATTATCTGTAAATTTATTAACTGCAACCAGAGCACTCAATCAGGGCAGAGTATTTGATTTCCCACATTCCACTTCTTATTGTAGAGCTCTTTGTTCACTTCATGGTGCTCTGCTGTACTGAGCCAACTGCTACACAAATGAAACATCTCAAAATAACTTTGAATGTGTGAATACTTTCAATAGTGCTTATTTTTAATCAGCCTTTAACATCAAGTAAAAGCAAAAGCTAGTTGCATGATGTTTGCGATTTCTGTAACTGTAATTCAAATTAAGCAACTGCCTTTTTATATTTATATTTTCATTCTAGCAGTTTGAGCTTACTAAGATCATTCTCCCACTGCCCTGTTACTGCATTTCCCATCCAACACTTAAAGCCTGCAAGTAATATGTAGGGCCTAGCAAACAATCCCATAAATAGTTCAAGACCTTGAAAACCACAATGTAGCCAGTTCCTAACTTTCTTCCAAAATAAGGCATAATAGACGCAAAAGCTTCCACTGAAAAAATATTTTTAATACAAACCAGTTACAGAAATCCCTGACAACAATTAATGGACTGCATGATAGCAATCACCAATGTGAATAAATTCATTACAAAAGCCAGATGACTGTTCTATGGTCATGCTTACCCTGACATAGACATCTAACACATTTTTTAAGGCCATAAATAGGTGCAATACCTGCTGAACTACATAATGCACACGGTCACATCCTGAAGCATGAAATACAAAACTCCCTTCAGTTAAACCTCTTGAATTGAGCCAAGGGGACTCTATGTCTTTCTTCTTAGACCAGTGTCCCCTGCAATGCTCACCAGACTCCTTGCTGCCTTCATTTCTGCTAGTCCAGACAGTGGAGGAGCAGCAGAGGTTTAACAGACTGCCACCGGCCACTGCAAGACAACAGCTGGACAAAACTTAACTGCACCAAAAAAAATAGCACTACATCTCATAGCATTGTAACTGAAGAAATGCAGTTACAACTATGCATTATGTCCACCTTAAACATCTATCAAGCACATCTTGATAGATGCATGTGCACTGGGCATTTCATTCTTATGCCTTCTGCACTGCTGCCTTATGATGAAATAAGCGGAAATCAGATTTGTAGTTCACTGCCCAACTCCCCTTGCATTTATATTGACATAATATTACCTACAAATATAAGGACATGCACCACACGCACAGAATGCATATTATATATGAACACTGTATACATAGAAAAATTATGTCTGAGGTTTTTTAGAAATGGGTGTCTAAAGTTAGATTTACAGATTCACACTGAGATAATGAGTACTTTGAAGTCCACCCTTCGCACATAGGAGCTAAGATTTTCAAAGCCTGGTGAAAGAATTTCGAAAAACGTTAAACTGCTCTGCCTCTGAATGTAAAACATACATGCTTATGTGTCTATAGTCAAATTTTTATGTATTTTGGAGAGGATGCAAAGAGGTTGTTTTAGGTTGATTTTTTTGACTGCAGAAATGAATCCACTGAAGAATGGATCAGAAGCTGAGAGTAAGTACGAGCACAAATATGTATCATTGCAAGAGCCCTGTAGACACCAGTTAACTTACAGGAATTGCAAGTGCTTGAAATAACACCATGCTGAAATGCAGTTCAGCAATTGGAAACAGTGTGTCAAATTTCACTCTCATTTACACCTATAAAAAAATTCATAGCGACTCCACAGAGTGAAATGGTGATATTGTTGATGAGGTTAAAATAAGAGCAGACTATGAGCCTCCATCTGTATAAAAGTACCAAACAAGTGTAGTATAAACACATAGTAAAAGTAGCATAATCAAACAAGTTCAAAGAAACTCTAGGCCTTTGCTGTGGAGAGGGGATGGGAGCCAAGGGTTAGATACACCACCCTCCTCCTCAGCATCTCTGCATGGTGTGTGTACATGCTCCCACAGCCCCCTGGCCCTGCAGCCGCCCCTCTCATTCCTGATCACGCTGGGTCTGCATCTGCCCGGAAAATGAAAACTATATCATATCCACGCAAACACAACTACATATCCAGATCTACCATCACCTTTTATGCTCTAAGCCAAGGCAATAAAATATAGCTTTACTGCTTTGGACTTTAAAAAATATGTGATCACATGCTGTATGTGCTTAAAATCCATCATCAGCCTTCACCAAACATACTTAAAAACATCCCAATTGTCACAAAATGTGGATTAAATTAGTACAGCCAGACTAGGCTTCACTTCACGGCAGTGTTTTCCTCAGCTGTTCCTGCTTTAGTTTCCAAGAAGTGATGCCATTGGCACGAAACTGAAATCAAAACAGCAATCACTGACCAAAAGATCTAGTTGAATTTTTGTGACAAAGAAATTCATTCTTCAGTAAACCTCCTCCCAAACAAAAGAAAAGGGACTACACATGGTATCTGTGGCATATCAATCACTGTGAAGTATGAAACTCAGCATAGAGAAAGATTCCAAAACTTGCCAACAGTCACACATAATAGCAAAAGGAGGGGTTTTTTTCCTACTTCTCTTTATTATGTGCTTAATAGTACATTTTTATTAGAAAAATTCAAGAGAGTAAATGTAATGTTCCATACACAAAAAAAAGGGCATGCCGTGCACTGGAAATCCCTATTCCGTGGGTTGTTTTTACACTCTAAATAAATAGTAGGAGAGGTCTCTTCTCTTTTTATCTCAGCTTAGCATAGCAAGTATTTGTTTCTGTACTTTTCCCCTCCCTACCTTTCCCCCAATAAATGGGTGACTGACATCAAATATGGGGGAAAAAAAGATGACTAATTAAAAAAATAGGTTGGAGAATTTTCATTCTATTGACATCAGTCCTGCTACATCTTTGTGACAGCGGAGAGCAATCTCGATGATGCAAATGCTGCCTTCTGGTCTTGTGCCTTTTCTTAACAGACAGAAGATATAGGAATTCCTGTTTTGTGACAAATGGTGCAATTTTGAAATTTTCAGCACAAATTCAGTCCAAACATTTTTTGCTGTTGCTGTTGTTTCAGAAATGAAATCTAAAATTTTGATGCTGATAACAAACATTTCCTGATCCAAAACAAAACAAAATAAAATAATCACATTTCACTCCAAAGTATGTAATAGAGTTCAGAAGAAAGTATCAAAATGTAACACTTTTCCTGTTTTTGAGCTGAAAAGGAAGACTGTTAGCGGCCAGTTTGACTTGAGGGTGTAATGGCACTACTCAGGATAAGGAAGGCGGAGGGACATTAACTCTGTAAAAAAATAGAGGAGGTGAACAATAACAGAAAACAGAGGAAAATGTGAGGTGGTAGAGAGTAAAGACACTTCTTTTAGCAGTAGAGCAAGTGGCAATCTGCCACAAGAAGGGCTTCCCTCTGGAGACAGGGAGGCAACAGGTCCATGCTCACAACTGAGCGGGTAGCTGGAGGTGGGAACCCTAGAAACATACTTGCTGCTGCTAGTCCCCGTCCATCCATCCATCCATCTCGCCAAGGTCTATTCCTTCACATTATCAGTGCAACTGCATTTGCACAAATAACTCCTGCTTTGGGATACTGGGACTGCCTTCCTTCGCAATCACCCAGCTGACAGCTGAGCTACTCTGTGCCAGAGGCTGGGAGGCAACAGAGCCCAGCCCTGCCCACCACGCTCACGCTGAGACACAGGCTCTTCTCCATCTCATTGGGGCTACAGTGGGACCGTAACCCTTGGCACTAGGATGAGGTGCCTTCTTCTGGACAAGTCACCAGTTCCCCACACCAAGGAGTTTTAAAAAAGGGGTCACTTTACCCACAGGGTTTTATCTGTTAGTTCAGGTAGGCAGTTCTCTCTCCCCTCCTGCGCTGCTACAGCCGGCGTCTCAGGACTCCCACCCAGTCCCCTTCACCGCCCCATCGCTCTGCATGTGCTATGCCAATGAGCACCACATCCACCACCAAGCTATCGTGCTCAGCCTAGCACCTTGTGCTTTCGAAAACAAAAAGAGAATTTATTTTCATTCATAACTTTTACTCCTTCCCAGGGGATATGAGGAGCTTTGTTTAGTCCAGAGATCCCCTGGGCTATGCCTACATAAGTTCCAGCCCCTAAAGGATCAAGCTGGCAAGTCAGAAGATACAGAGCAGACAATAAGCAGACCTTTTAGTCTACAAATTGGAGGTTGAATGATTGGCAAACAACCTCTCCTCATGAAAAATTATGCTACAGCAACACAATAGTAATGGGAGCCAAAAGTATGTCTATTCCTGATTTGTAGACCAGGTTTTAGTTATGCTATAATCCTCTCAGTATGCCTGCTTAGGATCCCGCAATCACACGAGTCATGAACACTACCCACAAATCCTGCGGCTTCCATCCCGAGCAAGCAACACACCAGATGAAGAAGGATTGAAAATATACATGTGGAATTGTTCTGGGAACTTAAAGCACACATAACAGTAAACAAAGCAAATATGGTACAAAACCTGTTGCTATTTTCACAGCATTTGCGGAGCAAAGCTGCATAAATGCAGAAAGATGCATACTGCCTCACACCTTTTCTCCGATCCCAGCAAATTAAGCACAGCAGCACAAACAGCAGCAGTGAGAAGGAAATGCTATGCAGAAGAGCTGCCCCGTTTGCTGCTGCACTACAGGTATATATGGGTATGTGAGAGAGAGCTGAATAAAGAGCATTAAAATTACTTTTCCTCATGCCTCCTCCGGAGCCGCAGCTGCTCACGGGGAACTGAATGGGGAGAGATTCCCTTGGCGCCATCCGCCCTCCTCCAGGCACAGTCTAAGCCAGTTTGAAAAGGTTGCTGCTGTTGTTCTCTGTCCTACTTGGGGACAGTTCCAGTTTGGTTTGATAACTAAAAGGCTGCCTCTGTTCCCCATGGAAAAGGCAGTGCCATTGTTGGATACCAGAGCACTTGCTGAACGTGAGGCACTACAGATAAATTTTGGCTGGTGGCAGGAGAGATGGCTGAAAGCCAGCTGACAGAGAAGAGCAATATCAATCTCTATGCCAGGGGAATCCTCTGAAAATGCTACTGAAGCAAACAGCAACCACTAACGGCACAGCAGCAAACAAGACACAAGTGATCCTGAGCTCACAGAGGAGAGAAAAAGGCAAACGGCTGAACTAAAGTGATCAACATGAACTTGAACCGTGGCACAGGGCAAACATGTGGTGTGCCGTATGGAAACTCAGAACAAACCAGAAAGCTTAGAACAAAATGAAATTAAAAATCTGCTTTTATTTCAAATTACGCCACTAAACATCTAACTGAAAATTGTGTTGAAGTTGACATGACTTTGTGACATGTTGCTCCTTGAAGACTGCCATTTTCCATCAAAAAAAAAAGGTATTAAAAACGTTTCAGTCTGGTTATGTTCTATCCAGCAAGGCTAGAAAACATTAAATCGTGAGCTAAAAAATAACACCACACCATTAGTAAGCAAGAGATAGCTGTTCAGCCAGCACCCATCATAATATTTTCAAGAATCCAAAGATACCGAACGCCTGGAAAGGAAGGACGGCAATCACTGCAAGCATGGATTTAGAACTTTAAATGGGTTTGATAAATTAATTTTTTTAAAGACAGGCCCTATGCAGCCTCCCTTTGCCCACTGTTTCTAGATATAACCTATCTGGGAAAGGGTGATCAAACGTCCATCCCCAAAACAGATGCGCCTTCTGTCTCTGTTCTACAAACAAGAATGACCCTCCCATAAGCTACACAGTCCTGGAGCATGACAGCATTCTGTATTCTCGGCGGTCTTCTACTGACCACCCTCACATTAAAGCATCCCTACAGAAGTACCTAAGCTGCCAAATCTAGAGCTTATTTGATGAACAGATTTTAAGAAAAAATTGAGATTCTTCCTGTATAATTTCTAATAAGTATCTGAATTAAATCAAATCATGAAGAATTAGGTCAAGAGGGGTTAAAACTCAGGATCTGGAGCATCTCTCCTATAAGGAAATGCTGAGACACCTGTTTACCCAGGAGAAGAGAAGGCTCAGGGGAGACCTCATCAGTGTATATAAATACCTGTAGGGAGGGTGCAAAGAGGACAGAGCCAGGCTCTTCTCAGTGGTGCCCAGTGACAGCACCAGAGCCCATGGGCACACACTGAAACGCCCAAGGAAAAAACTTTTTCCTCTGAGGGTGGTCAAACACAGGAACAGGTTGTCCAGAGAGGTTGTGGAGTCAAAAGCCATCTGGACACTGTCCTGGGCAACTGGCTGTAGGTGGTCCTGCTTGAGCAGGGGGGTTGGACCAGATGACCTCCAGAGGTCCCTGCCAACCTCAACCATCCTGTGATTCTGTGATAAACAGTTGAATTATCATCACTTACGTAAAACTATACAAAAAGAAAAAAAATCAAGAAGCAATGGCAAAAAAAAGAAAGATTTCCATATTCATTATGGCAGGAAAAGTTCTTAATTGGACAATATTTGTCAATAATGCACCTATTTGTCCTACAATACACCTAAAGGCATAATGAGACTAGAGGGATAGCTCCACTAAGCTCAGCTACCAGGCCTAAATCTAGCCCAAAATGCTTATATGTAAAACTCAAACAAGCCCGCAACATTACAGTATAAAACCGTATCTATAAATTTTCAGCTCCCCCCTCTCACGTTCATTAAGTTCACTGGTGAGATCAGAGAACTTATTTTCATTGGCAAACTCTATGGCTATATCAGTGAATGACCAGAGTGGGAGCTGAGACAACCATCATCAGAGCAAAAGGCAGTGGACAGTCTATTTTAGTTCTTGCTCTCTGTCCTCTAAGGAATACTACAATCACAGAAACACCTCCTAGGTTATATAGTTTATTTGCCTGCCAGTGTGAGATTCTTCCCTACAATAATTTTTAACACTTGTTTTTGCCAAGTTAAGACCAATGCATCGCATCTAAGGAAAATGAGCTTATTATGAGCCCCCTCAGACACTGTATTTTGCAGTACCTAATGGATCACAGTGCTGCATTGTATAACATGGAAGGTGCCAAAGCGTTCAGACAACATGCTAGCCCAAAACTGAAGAGTCAACTACATAACAGATCCCTCTGAGTGCCGGGCCCTGATACAAATACTCTCACCCCCTTGCTACAGCACAGTGTCCTCTCCCCTGCTCAAGGCACAGCTGACCAGTCCCGGCATCTCACGGGTGTGAGATGTGCAACTGTGGTGCAACTGCGGCACTGTGCGGTAGTAATGTGCAAGAAATATGCCAAGCTGTGAAAGATCAGAAGGTAATTTTGCGAGCCTCATACCTAGATGCAGCTTTTCACCCCCCTGGTCCTCCAGCAGCCCAGCCTGCTCTCCAGGGATCCCACTGGAGATCACCAGTCTCTTTCACCCTGCAGAGGACTTCAAAAAACAACTCCAACCGTGATCACCTGAAGGTGTTCACAAAAGGAAGAAAAGCAACCCTAAAGGAGGTGGCTGGAAAAGAAGTGACTGTGATGAAAAACATGCGGAGAAAATGCCAGAAGGGTGATGCAATCACCCTCTCTCCAAACACCCAGTTACATGGGACGAGTTGTCCCAAAGATGAGCTGCAGGGCTCTCACTTCCGACCAAACCCGTTTGGGTGAAATACTTGTGGTGTCATCTTCTGCTGGGCAATAGTTTCCTTGCAAGGTTTTCTACACAAAACCTAAATCGCACAAAAGCGGAGAGCCCACCTATTTAAACATTTTTCCAGTATATCTGCTTCCCATCCGTAAAGGTACTCAGAAGTCTTCAGCCACGTTTCTAACTATCTCAGAGAATGAATCAAGTCAGCCAGCCACACAAACTGCCCAAGACTAGGAAATACAGAGTGTTCCACAGCTATCTAAAACAAATAAAATACAAAATAGTCCCTTATTTTCACTTTAAAGGCAGAAAAGACCATTAAAACAGTTATATTAAAATAGTAAGGCAGCACTAAAAAAATTAAGACATGATAAAAACAAGATTGTTCACATACACCTAGCTCTTTCACCATGAGAATGTACATTATAAACAGCCTTTTTTTCCCAGACACTTGCTGGTTTTCTGCATATTTAAACACAGATGTGGGTGCTTAGCAACTGTAAAACAAAGTCATTTACTTAAATAACTGAGTATAGATTAAGGTACTTCATTTTATATACAGACTTTTAAAATATTGTGTCTGTTTTATAATATTATTTAACACCTAGAGAGACAGAATCCTCATATATGGATTCCAAAAATAAGTTGCTTACCTTTGCATTCAAGAAAAGAAATAGGAATTTGAGTCTGCTGTGTAGGTATCTGTGTGAGTGTATATGCATGCATTCATGTGCGTGCATGTGCGTACTTTGTACACAAGTTACCTACATATACAACAGGTAAGAACAGAAAAAGACCTAGGAAAACAAATGATTAACATGTTAAAAGTATTCCATTAGTGTGAGAATAAATGCAGTTATACAATATTAAGGTCTGTATCATTCAGTGTATCAAAAATTGTTATGAAGCGGGAAGAGTATTTTGTTAGAAATGCCCATATTTTAAACTGGAGACAAACAGGAAAATCAGTAAAGTTCCAACAGTTCAGAAACATTGTGGAGCCACTGCAGTATTTCACTAGTATTTCCAAACACAGAACATGGACTTTTTCAAGTTACTCGAAACACTGTCTTCATAAAAGGTTTTGCTGAATGAATTAGTCAACAGCATATAAAAAAAATGTTTCCCTGGAGTGTGCATTATTTTGCACCACTCGCAAGCAAAACAAAGTTTTTGAAGAGGAATAATACATTTTGTTACACTAACTAGTCTGGCTGAAACAAGAGGAGATTTTTTTTTTTTTAAGCACGCAAGCTTTTCTTCAGATGTCTTACCTATTTGTTTCCTGTACTGGTCAACAGGAGTCCTTGCTGTAGAAGGATCTTTTCTACCCATCGTTTTCAATCCAAAAATCACTGTAGCAGAAAAAAAAAAGCAAGCATTATTCCTAAATAAGTTACTAAGGAAATCAATGACATGTAACATCAGAAAACACTGTAACAAGCAACATTTACATGATTATACACAAAGACATAAGCCTTCCCCGAGTACAATGAGACACTGGAGTTAATCATCACTATCCCGAAGACTATTAAATTCTAAACATACCTATTTCCCCATTGCATGGGTTATTAACATTACAGAATGCCTGTTAGTTTGAATTAAAAAAAAAGAAAAAAAAATTTAAATTGATTGCACTGTAATTCAGCATTTGGTACCACTGAATTACATTCCTATATAATTTTTCTTTAGTAAACCAGGGAGTGAATGTAGTATTGTGAGCTGCTTCTATTGTTGGCAAACACATTTACACTACACCTGGGAGTCTGAGACAGGACTAGGCATGTGTGCATCCACGGGTGTAACTGCTCAGGAAACCCACCTGCAGACGCAGCCCTCCAGCCACTCTGAGCAAAAGAAAGGAACAGATACCTAAAAGACAGCAGTCCCACAGCCTCCTACCTTCCCATCATGGGCTCTAGAGATCTGCGAATGAAAAGAAAGTGGAGAATAAAGGTGAGAGCTGGGGCTGTGCCCATTTTACAGCTCTCAGCCAAAGTATTGAGAGTTTAAACCACCTCCAATGCATTTAGGCAACAACAATCCCAACTCTCAAATGGGCTTCTCACGTTGCACAGTGCAAGCAGGTGACACTAGGACTGCACAGGGAACTGCACTATCATTCATCCAAAGATGCTCTTTTTGGTACTTTGGTGCTCCCACACCATCCGTGTAACTGAACAACTGTCATCTGAGTAATGTTCTAGCAAACCCCCAATATATCCATTTAATGTGCAAAACCTTATGGTCTCTTATTCACCCCCTCACAGGGTTGCCACTCAAAAGATATAGTAAGATTCTACAAACATCCTCATTTCACCTCTTTTTCCATAGTCAAAAAATACCTGACTTCTATAGTCACGCTTGTTGCTCAAAGCACTGGTTTTCAACCATTTTGGCTGGGCTGAAGACATCACCCATCACAGCGATGCTAAGTCCCGCTGTTTGACCATCTTTATGACACAAGCATCCCAACATCTACCCCTGCGCTCACAAGAGGACTGACATTTTCCAGTCAGTGTCAGATTTACCATTCGAGCACAGAAGATTCACAACAGCCAACACTTGCCTTTTCCCAACCAGCCTCGGCGAGCACAGTGCCAAGGGCAAACTTTGGCTGAACTGTCCCGGGTAGCCACAAACCGTCTGCAGATTGAGCACATATGGCCTTGCGAGTATCTGCAAGTTTTAATTTTCTGTTAGGCATAACCAGCTGCACTACAGCAAGATGAGCTTCCCCAGGCTCTGCCAAGGTACACTGCCTGGGAAACGCAGCCCTTAAAGGCACTGCAATGCCAAACCATGGGTCAAAAAGCAATCCAAGGCACTGCTGAACGGACTACCATCAGCATCGCAACCTTAAACATCCACCATTATTTCCTTTATAGCTTCAAACAAGGTTTAAAGTATAGCTGCAGGAATGATCCCACCAGTTATTCATGCATTTTAAAACCACAAAGTTTCTTCTCTTGTATTTATCTATTCTGTAACAATTATTGGCATTTAATGTCAAGTGACAAATCCAGAACAACAGAGATGGAACCAGGCTCCTTAATCTAAAGTGTGGGACACTGGGCATAAAATGAACTTTAGTGCTCAAAAATCAGCAACCTTTTTAAAAGGTATTCAGGAATAATAACAAGGTATAAAAGACTGCCATTATTTTTTATTCCAAACTGAAAACTCAATTATAGCCTTCTAATGTTTCCATACATTACTTTGGTTTAATTCAGAGAATACTCCCATTTTCTGTAAAACACATAAGCAGTGAACTGCAATCCACTAGGGTTTTTTTCCCCCCTCTATTATGTTTCCCAGCTATTCTCTCGACTGAGTTGTATTTCTCACATAACGTTCACATCAGAAAAATGAGAGTGGAAAATAAAAGTCCCATTTGAACTTTCAGCTAGTTGAGGAGATAACAGATTTATTTTACACTGCAAAACTAGTTCCTGGCTTTTTTATGCCACTGTTAGAGACTGTTTTGACTTGCCTTTTGCAATTTCAACAGCCTACTAATGTTTTGTAACAAAACATCAACTGTGAAAAATGTTTGCAGTTTTAGCAGTGCCAATAAAACAAAAGAAGAAAATGCAGGCAAAAATTATTTCCTGACCCAATACAAGCCACAGAGATGCTCCCATTAGCCCGCATGGCTCAGTGTCACCGACTCCCGCATCTAGAACCTCGACTCCTCTTTGTTCTTCAAAGGGATGCAGTAATCATCATTCATTTCCACCACTTTGATGGTTAGATAGCAAACGCCCGAGAAACCCATGGAGACATTAGCACATACAGCCGCAATGTCTAATAAGACAGCTATTTGCATAAAAGATCAGCCACAATTTAGAATGTGCTGTTATAGATGTGGAAGGGGAATAACAGATCTATATTAGCATGTACGAAACTGAGATTGTTTTCACAATTTAATTCCTTGGGGACCGTGGCTCATCACCTTCTCTTGTAAAGAATCCTGCATTCCCTGAGGAGGCAACTTGCCATGAGCCAGAGTTAAACTAAAATATGGATTAATAAGAGATAATATTTATTATTTATGAACCTTGCTGTAGGAGTGGTTTCCAATGTAACTTTCTGATCAGATTTCCATAAAGGAAAAGCCTGGAACCTTTACGAGTCACGAAACAATTTGAAAAGCGCCTGTTCCCAATTTAAAATAGCAGTGGTCATCTTACAGTAATTGGTCACCTTTACTGTAAACAATTGCTGTTGGTTATTTTAATTGGCTTTTTTTGGTGTACTGCTAAGTACAGTAACTAAGGTCTGCCTGTACAGCAGTTGAAGAAATGCAGTGAAAGTAACCTGCAGCCAAAATTGCAAGAATAATGCAGCTGAATACTTTCACCATACTTTAGCCACGCAAAAGAATTTAAAACCCTTTACTACTACTACTTAAAAAAAACATACAAACAAAAAAAATTGAAAAAAAAAAAACTGTTCATGTTCTACTGATAAGTCTTACAGTAGTCTTCACCATTCCTCTGGAAAGTGTCTCTCAATGGATGAGACTATTATTTCAAAGGAAAGAGTATCTGCCCATGGTGCTTCTTGCAGAACCTAGCTCTACTTTCTTTGGGGATTTATTTCATTTTCTTTTAATTTAAAGGAATTTAACATTTTTTTACTTAATTTAACCTTGAAAGCAGCAGAGGTGATTTAAATTCAGTTAAATTTGGGAAAATGAATCAAAAAACCAGGATCCATAACTCCAGTTGGAACAAATATTTCTAAAATAATCTTAACTTTCTACACCAGGACAACAAACACTGTAACATATCACAAGATTAAAACCATGTAGGAATTACTACTTTTACTCTGACATATATCAGGCCGTTTCATAGTTCACAAAACACACATTGTTACTTCCAGTAAGTGCCCTTTGCACTCTAAGGAAAGGACCTGCTCTGTTGTTTGTTAGTTACACAGTGCCTACAAAACCCATGAAATTAGCTCTAAATTTATTTAACAAAAGTAGTACGCAGGTAATAGTCCATATGAATACTCAGCATATTCTCCTGGATGTTTCAAAATCCTGAGGCAATATATTATGAAAAATAAATTTCATCAACAACCCAGATTAGTTCCACCTGATTTCAGGAAGGTAAGTGATATGCCCAAGTTATGCAGGAGGCCACCGCTGCTCCCTTTAGAGTGAATGAAAAAAGAGATGTAACGGTAAGGAATCCAAATCGCCCCCAGTAATCTTGCTTTCGTGCTATGCTCCTAAACCTCCCCTAAGTACCTAAAATTTGGTGAGATTATTTAGGACCAAATATTTGCATTTGCTCCTCTAGCAAAAAGTCTGCTTACTTTTGCTAGATGTAAAATGTTTTTAAATATCTGAAGAGTTGAAAAGATTATCATTAAATGTATTCATGACAGCCAGGAAAAAGGTGAAAATTTCAAGGATTGCAAAACCTGACTAAGATTTTTTTAAAACACTTCATACTTATGTAAATTTGGTTTTTTAAGCAAAAAGAGGCTATTAAAAATGTCAAAGGTTCCTTCCATTTCCAGCAGAGCACAGTTTGTCACAGTTTCTACGGGAAGAAGCAGCAAAATGTACTAGGCCAAAAATCACTTCTAAAAACATTACTTATATAGAAGATATCTGTGTAGCAATTGGTGTTATACTTGTTATAAAAACAGTATGACATTTTGCAGAAGAATATTCCTATTTGTAGTGATTCTATGCACCTTACATTTACTTTTCATTATTAGGATTTATTTGTCTTCAGAACCAAATTCCCTACTCACTTCAGAGCCGAGTAGAGCTATACCATCTGGGAGACATATATTCATTTTAATATGAAGACAGATCTTCATCTGAACAAATTTAAAATTCCAAACATTCAAAGATGAACTTTTTTTTCATTTTTATGAATATGACGGCATTGGTGTGTCAACAAAATATCCTTGAAGAAGTTCATGAAGGAAAAAAGCATACATGGGGTTCAATTCTGCCTTGCCAGACAGTTCAAAATGTAGTATTTCCCAGAGGAAAGAGTAATCTCTGCTAAAGGGAAAATTACACAATAAATGACACCATATGCAGTATTTCAGAATAACATTCTTCNCTATGGTAGAAATCAGAGGTAAAAAGTGTGGGAAGACAACGGGCATCCAGACCACCCTGATGCCCAGAGGCACATCCACCAAGGGTGGTACAGCTTCCATGGGAACAACCACAGATGCTGTACAAACACCTCCATGGTCTGGGGGTAAGTATGGAGGACACCGTCACCACCATGCCTGCACAAAATGGAAATGAAGCACGTGCTCTCTGCCTCACGAGTTAAAAGTTCATCAAGTCAAGAGCAATGACAAGAAACAATTATTTGTTCTGTCTCAGTAATTGAAGCGGCAGCAGTGAACATTTTGCGGTTCAGTTAAATCCAGGCAGTTTTATTCCCTCTTTGATCCCCACCACACACCCCTTCAGCACTCATTTCCTTTGATGAAGTAGGGAATAATTTAAATAACAGGTATAAAGCTAGAGGTCATAGACCTTAAATTTCAAAATCAGCTAAGTCTGCCTAAGCACTTCATTTCTAATATGGTATGAAGTTACAATTCTTGAATTTAATAGAGCGCCACGTGGTTTCACTGAGGTCTTATTCCAACATCTCAAAAACTTTGTTTTGCCCTGCTACGTGTTACAGCAGGGGAAGAGCAACTTCTTTCCCTTCTTTAAATCAGAAAATGACACCCCTACTCTGCCCTCTCTCTAGTTTTGGGAAGTGACAAAAATTCCATTTTTTCCAGATGTTACTCCTTTCCTGGGACTACCGCAAGTCATAGCTTGCTATAAGCCTGGGTGCTTTAATTATATACACTTGTTAATTCCTCATTTGTAGATTTTCAGCTTAGGCTCATTTTTGACAGAAACGAAATTCTTATTTCTTCCTCAAGTGAGAAGAAATATTTAGTGCGTAATTATACATCCCTTTAGCATATCCATCTCAAAATACAGTTCACAACCATCCAGAGGACAGAAAGTCTGTTTCATGAACATTTTCAATATTCCAAAATGGGATAACGACCTTCAGTGAGCATAAATCTTGTACCTTTTGAAGTTATTCACACACAAAAAAATGTTGGAACAGTAATTCCAAATTGATCTTTTTTTTTTTGTTCCTATTGTGTTTTTTTCCCACTTGCATTACCTTGGACCATTAAAAATAAAAAAATCCTGAGTGAATTATTTAAAAATTGAAATAGTTTCTTTGAAGTAATATAACAAAACAAGACAATTTGAAACTGCTGGAATTTTTCCTTTCCTCTCACCCTGTTTTTAAAAAAATGCTTTTTAAAGTATGTTAGCCTAAGTTTCAGCTTAATTTTTCCCCCATTAATTCTAGCATTGATATCCCATCTATTTTGACTCCATTTTCACTGAAATTTGTCTATCATTCAAGAAGAAAACCAGCTCTCAGCAAATAGTCCATTCCTGCTTGACAATCAACGTAATTGAAAACCAGAAGAGAAAACAGCCACAAATAAGCCACAGAGGCACAAAGCTGGGAGGCAGACAAATGTGTCCTTCTGTTATATGTTTCAGTGTAGTATAATACGATGTCCCATCACACATGACTTCAAGTCATAGTAATTGCTAAAACTGGTCACCACATTTATAGCCTAATGATTGCCTCACTTCTTACCTTGAGCAAGCATGCGAAAGTTGAAAGCAGGCTACAAATGACAGCAGCAAATAGCACTTCACTATACGTAGACCTAATCGTAACACTTCAGCAAAACTGAATTATTAGTTCCATTACTAAACCTGGTGTTCGAAAGGACTTAAAAGGTAATCTTTCCATCCAGCGTTCAGAATGAATGTGGGTTTTTTCCCTTCTCTGAAACTACTGCAGCTCGGTAAGTATTAAATAGACTGATCTATGAATGAAGAAAAATAGTTTTATGCCACTTTTGTTGTCTCACATGCTGTGTTAGGCATTCAGGAAAGCAACTCAGCTTAAAAAAACTAAATCTATTCTAGTCACCAGGCAAAAGAAACATTAAGTGTAAAGAGTTTTAATTTGGTGGTTTTGGCATTTATGTTTTCCTCTATTCTTCAATAACTGATTAAAGACAGAATAACCTGTTAATCTTCCCCATAAAGATCAGAAGATAAAGCTGACATGCATTTCCTTATCCTTAACACAATACATCGTTCTTTGTATTTTTTTCTTTAAAATTGTCTGAGGTGAAAACCAGCAGATAAACCAGTAGATGACTTAGTGTTAACATAGCAAATGTAAAGTTCAGCCCTACAGCACTTAATAATGAGCTTAACAGTCAGGCTTAGTGAACAGACCCATAGATGTTACCAGCAGCATTTTCAAAACCAGGTCCTACTCTATTGGTTTTGAAGGATTAGGCCATAATTGGGTGAAGAGTTTAATACAGCTTAAATAACATCAGCTCAGTAGTTTCCAAAGTAGTTCAAAACAATAGGCCAAGAACACTCTCTGCAGATTATACCTAAATTGCTCAAGACTTGGCTCTCCTGAAACCTACTTAGAGATCTCATTAAAGGCAATGATTTTTAAGATAAAGAATAAAGTAATAGTGTACATGATACCATCTCTTGAGGAGCTTTATGTTCTATTTGGGCAAAAAGGGAATATAAGATCATTGCTATCTATCAAAAATCTGAATCTTGAACAAAAATTGGATTAAAGGAATGGATCAAAATCAGGCTAAAACCTTTATATGCGCCAAATGAAAAAAATAAACTTTGATAGCCATCAGAAAATGTGGTAAACTGTTTACTTGCCTCATTTTAAGGCAGAGGAGACAAGTGCAGAGTGCAGCTGGGAAGAAAAGGCAGCAAAAAGAAAAATCGTCAACCAGCAGAAAAGTATCAGTTGAAAGAGCAGAAAGTCATGTGAACATCTGAAGGTCTTGGATGCAACCATTTGTGCAAATGTCTGCTTGGGCTCTTTTCGTGGCTTTCCTCATAAGACCACAGGATAGGAGGAGACTGTGTCCCCATCTACTCCCACTGCTCCTGAACAGTGTCTATGTGTCACAAGGAAGAAATTTTGCTGCAGGGTTCATTGTCCAGGAGAATTCCAAAGGAAAGGATGACACCAACTGAGACTAACACATTGAAAAAAAAGTACTCCTTCAGATGTTTCAAGTCACGCAGTACACATGAAATTCCATTTACTGTAAAAATATTAGTGAAGTACAAAATTGAACACTTTTTCATGGGTTGCTGCTTTTGGAGACAGCACATTTTTAAGATCCTGGGTTCTGACGTGTGAAAGGTTGGCATTCTCCGGCTTAAAAGATAGCTCTGATGAGAGATTCCTACACCTCTAAACTAGTTACGAATGGAATGGAATAGTTATGAGACTCCTAAAAGAGATCATTTAACGAGTAGCTATCAGCTTGCGAGCATTTCTTCAGAAACCCTAGCCTGAGACAAAACGGCAGATGACAACCCACTCCCTTCACTCTAATTTCCTGAGTGCATCTCTCTAAGCACTAGGGGTTTGCACATGCCCTTGGCTAGAGTCAAAGGAGAATGTATGCTTCAGCAATGCTATAAAGTTTTATTAGGAGGAGGGGGATATACTGCCTGAAATCTAGCCTTGTAGACTGCATACAACAACAAAAAAAAAACCTGCTAGAGCATACAGTAAATTGAGTTCAGACTGGTTTTTGTAAGAACAAACAGATTCAACACCAATGTCACAAAAAACTGCAGGTCTGTTCTCCTCCTGCTACAATTGCTCAGTCTGGCCACTACTGTACCAAAAGCTGTACAACCCTGTAAACAAGCTTAAGAAGTCTAAGGAGAGCTGCGTCAACTCTGAAAAGGACAGTTGCTTCTGCTTTTAACTTCTGCAATACTCTATCCCATGCACTCAGCTTTACAGCCATCCCAGTTGTTTCCATACTGATTTTTTTTTTTTAGTAAGTTGAGTTAATGAAAATGTATACCTATATAGTACAGGGGAAACATCTTTCCAGCTCTTCGCTATTTCCAGGACTGACAGTGCTTAAGTCTGAAGGCTCAAAAACACACAAGAGACAAGTTTGGTCAGAGAGCCATTGCCCTGAGCTTTTTCCTACACACACCATTCCCTCCTCTTGAAGGTCTCCTCAAGGTACAGGACATATTCTACAGAGTCCTTCTATGGTCAGGATACAGAATTGAACCAAGCCTATACAATATACATTACTTGTGTGCAATAAATGACAGAATGCAAGTGCTTTGAATTTTTTACTCTGCATATATGGCTATGTTTTAGTATGGTACCCGCATTTAGATCATAATTTCCATGGGTCTATATAAACACGCATGAAGATAAACAGGCTCTCTTCTCATGTAAAACTGGAAGAATTCAGCCAGAAGCTTTGCTTTGTAAATCATTTCAGATGTATTTTACTGAAGCCATAAAGGATATTAGCAAGTGCGCTGGGACCTTTTGTTTTAAATTATTATGATCTGTTACTCTAACAGAAGTTACTAATACTATTTAACCCCACTGGTGTACTTAAAATGAAAATAGTTTGAAGATTTTTAAATAGGTTTTGTCTCTATAATAATCATTTTTCCAGAATACCCTCTTCCTATTTAGCCTGTTGGTCTGCCGCTTTGTATACCCAGAGAGATACTGAAATAATCCAGGCTTTCAAATTCTCCTATCTTTCTGAATAAAAAAAGTAAACAGCAGTCTGAGAATGCTTTGTTAACCTTTTCACTCCAAATTACGGAAGATTCATTCATATATTAAATAGTGTATGTCAAAAAATTCCAAAGAAAGCAACATCCATCCTTGTTCTGACCATCTGATGTTTGCAGAATCAAAAAAACCCCAAATTATGAGCTGCTGCAATTCTCGGTGGTTCCATTAAAACCATAGTTAAGTTTAATCACACCAAAGTCTAAAGTTGAAAAAACATACTATAGAAAGCTTTCCATGATGCATATATATGACAAAAAAGAAACAATGCTTTCCACACCCTCTGTAAAGGGAAGAAATGACAAATTCACAGAGATGCAGCATAGCCTTGCCTAGGACACTCAACACTATGTATGTAGGAGGGCCTCTTGAAGCAGCCAGGTGGGATAGGTAGCTAATAGAGCTTGTTGAGGTCCAACATGGGTGAGGTAAGGTAGACGTGTGGTCAGAAACATCATGGCAAGCTTGAACCCACTCTCAAGCCCACCTGCCAAACGTAATACCATTAACAGAACCAAGTCTGTGTCTTCCAGGACCTTCATCATGCTTTCAAATTTTTCATGGTATGTTTTTCATAGAAATTAGAACTAGATGCAACATCCCAGCACTGGTCTTATTGAAGGATTTAAACAGCCCTCCTACCTCTCTCCCCAGGCAGCACCAGGCCTTCTTGCCACTGCCCTGCACTTGAATCCCCTTGGGCTACAGGTACTTCCTCACAACCCCAAGTCTTCCCACAGTCACAGCTTTACAAGATAAAATCTTCCATTCTGCACACACATCCAGCATTCCTTCTTCCTCAACACATTTGCAGACAAATTGCATTTTAACAGACTCACGTTTCCATGATCTCAGCCACGCTTTAAACTTCATTCCGTCTTCATCAATCCAGCAATCACTGAACCATCCATAGTTTGTCACTATTGCTTTTATGGTTACACTCAGAGAATTAACTAAAACAGCAAAAAGCATCACACCCAACACGAAGCTGGGGAAAGTCCCCACAAGCTCTCATCTCTAGACAGTGGCCTCCAGCCATTACTTCTGAGTGCTGGCAGCTCACCAGCTCTCTATCCATTTTATTGTTACTGTACAGACCTAATTTTTAAATTAATTTTAGTTGAGTAACAGTAAATCAAGGACCTAATCAAATTTAAATGTTAGCTATAAAAATAATGTACTTTTAGTTTGACAGCCAAGACACAAAAACAAAACAAGTAATACACTGCTTCAGGTTAACTGTTTCCTTTTGGCAAGAATGCAAGTAATACAAAACCGGTTTAGCAGTGAAGTAAGTGATGTAATCTTAATTGGAGGCAGTGTAATCAGCTCCACACACAATGAGTGCAACACTAAAACCGCCTACTGGACAATTTCTATGGCATACATACCACATGAAAGAAAGATCTATGTTTTTTAATACGAGCTGTTAGGCATGATCACTTTTAAGAGTAGACAAAACCATGAGGTGAGAGTTTAAGTAGAGATGATGACATGGTAAAGCCAAGTACTGAAATATCCTCCACGCTGACTTGGTACAGTAACAAGTTGAAAACATAGGTAATTTAAAATAGAAAGTTTAAAACGTGTTCAGCTTGAAACTACAGGGGAGTCCCATAAACAAGCTTTGGGTATCTGAGAAACTTTAAGATGTTGCTGACCCTGGGTGTTTATCACCTCTCTCTTACAGGCTGCTCATCCCTGCCGAAGGGCAAGACAGAGTATGTTCTGCCTTTGGGACCCAGGACCCCATTCCCAGCCTATGCATCAGCTCAAGCCACCCAAAAAGAAATGTGAGTTAAGGTGAGGGAAGCAAACTCTGGTGACTGAGGTGGAGGTATTGCTGGCTCTTCCGTACAGACTGCAATCTGAGGGGTGGGGAGAAGGCGACCAGCTGGCAGCATCTTAAACCGCAGCATCTAGGGCTTCCAGAGCACATCTGTCAGAGCCATTCGTGAATAAATTTGAGCATAAGAGTTTGTAGAACTGAGAACTTCATATGTAAAGATTACAATGAAAACACAATAGATAAAAGCACAAAAAGCTACAAAGGCTGATTGATAATGTAAATGTGAGAGGGAATTATCATGGGTAAACTTAACCTTTTCTTCACTTACACCACACAGCACAGCCGGAGAGAAAACAATTGAAACTTTGAAATCTACATTTCCAACCCAATCTGTTCCCCACTATAAAAAACAGTTCATAACATAAAAGGTTATTTTGTTCCATTATTTATTTTATTTCAATGGAAATACATGAGGACAAATTTGGCTTTCTGGCTAGAGACAACCAACTACAGGCGATGTAACCCCATCTTTTATTTTGTTGTCTTACTTAAGAATAGAAATAACAGCATTAGTAGCTGACAACAAACTTGTGTACAAAATGGTGTGCTTCAGTTTGCTCGCTGGATTTTAACTTCCCAATACCATTCTCAACATTAACCTAAGTGCTAACCTTTGCTCTTTCCCTCTCTCATACTTGCCCATTCCGGTAAAAGTGACTTCTCCACCATAAGCTTCTGCTGTCAGAACAGTCTTTCCCCATTTATTCACTTCACCAGCTCAACATCTATTCCTGGATTTCTGTTTCACCCTTCCTCTCCTGACTACCTGCCATCCTTCTTTATACCTGCTATTGGGTTTACATTGGCGAATTCATCACACCGTGTCTTTCCAATTCTGCCTTGTTTTTGATAGTAAAACATACTGGATGAAGGATGATGCCAAGAACAATCACAACACATACACAAGCAATATTTTGTTGATCTACGAATTATCACCTTTAACATTGCAAAAAGTCCTGCGACACAATAAACTCTATTGTATAAAGCTCCATTGTATCGTTGCAACATGTGGTTAGAGAGGCAAAATCAAACTTAAAATTGCTAACACTGATTTTTAGCCTTCCTGCTAAAAGAAATGCAGAAGAAATGGGAAACAAAGGGATTAGCACTGTCCATGTCAAGAATGCCTGGAGTAAGTGTTTACTCAGCCCACTGAATTACACGGGTATCTATGCGCACGTAGTGGTACAAAAGCACCTGGGGTGCCTTGACATTTTCCCATGACCTTCAAACGTAATTCTAATGAATAAAAACGTATCAGGAATCATAGGCTGTTGCAGATAATTTTGGGATATTAAAGCTGCATTAGTGCAAGTCCTACTTGGAAAAATGCATGCAAGTGCTTTTTTCTTCTTCTGTAGCAGTACCAGTGACCACCTACGTTTGTCATTGCATGAAACAGAGCTCCTTAAATGGCAAACACCACAGTTTTTCTGGAACTATCTTTCCTTATCTTCTTTCCAAAGAAGGGGAAAAAAAAAAATCTTACCTCCTCATTCTGTGCGTCAAAAAATACTTCAAGACTAAAACTGATTATTAAAGAGCCATAACATAAATTGTGTTTCTTCATCTCCTCTACCAATGACACCATGATGTTTATGTTGTGCATAATACTGCAGTGATATATGAGATCATCAGCTTGGTAACTAAAAACAGTTTCACTGTGCCTATGATTGATAAACTATGGAAGTATTAAAACATTAAAAATGTTAATCTTTGTAATAATCTCCTGAAAAGTTTTTATATTAATTTAAACCATCGATCATTTTAATATTTAATCATTGCAGATTTCATTTGAAATGAAGATAGCCATTCACTGAAAAGCACTTCATTTTTTATTTTAAAAAATGATCAGCTTGTATGTATTCTGTAAATCTCTTCACATTTTTTCCTCAATAAAAAGTAAACCTGAAAGCAAATGAAAAAAAGTCTACAAGAGCAGAAAGATTTAAGGCAGAGTTTGTCTCAGAAAAGATATACTTTCACAGTCCTGTTTCCCAGGAGTAACTGTATTACAACAGTAGTACTGTAAGAGGGTCAGAGGATTGAGGGGGACTTCTACTGTAAATGAAAATCATTAGCTTCTTTGTCTACACCTTACAACCATCTGTGTTTCGTTCTCTTTATGTATCTCATAACACAAAAACGTAACAATTTACTTATGAAGAATAAGTACTTAATAGAGTGACTCGGCTCTCTGAGATGATACTAAACTGGATTAGGTTTTTTTAACGTGTAACCCCATTTTGTAAGATTAGCCTGTGTTAGCAACATATAAAGACTTTCCAAAGTATCCTATCCTCGGCTATAATTCACAGCTTGTCTTGCCTAATGAAAAATATAGGTTAATATGGAAATATCCCAAAGGAAAACAAAACCAAGAACTTCATAGTTACGAGAAAAATCTCACAGAAACTCTAAAATTCCAACTGCGATTAATTATGACTGATCTTGATGGTATTTGTTTGGTTTCTTTTGAAAGATTTAAAAAAATTATCTAAGAAACAAAACTAATTCATGGTATCAAGAAACAAATTTCACAGAAAAATCCAAGGGAAATGTCTTCATTGCACTGCAAAAGAAACCCTCATCTTGTTTTCTATGTAGAGTCTACTAAAATTGGATGCTTCTTGGGAGGTACTGCCATAACGTGCACTGAGCTTAAATTGTCCTTTAAGACTGGGCTGCAGGATTTGGCTGAAATATTTGAACCAAGTAAATCCTAGATATACACGAGGAAGTATCACAGGTTAATGTATGAGCTTACATGACTAGTCTTCATTCTGTATCTGTGACCAATAGTGAGTTAAAGGATTTTCCCATAATTGCTATAAAACTTGCACACAAACTGGCTTCCTTTTCTGAGGAGACGGCAGAGTGGAATGGCAAGAGCCAGTCAGGGAACTGGCAGAAGTGCATGTGGAATCTTTCAATGCATATAAACTTACTCTGGACGGTTCAAGTTTATGAAAATAAAAAAACAGTAATAAACGCACTGCCTTTATTCTTGATTTTATGAAGAAAAGTATATAAGTTCTTGCATATTACCTTTTGCTAAAGTCTGTTTTTAAGGAAAGATGTATGGAAAAATCCTGTTAATTCCATGTGATGCAGTAACTGAATTCAGGACCACAGCTGCCTGCATCTGAAACGGAAGGGATAGTGCTGTTTCTATGGAACTTAATAGAAACACATATATGTGTTTGTATGTATATTGATACGAGATTTACAGTTAATTATAAGAGGAGTTTTCCCAATGCTAACATGAATCTCTGTTTTAGTAATTTGATTTGAAATAATCTTTCAAAACCTAGATATCTGAAGAGCTCCCACATCTGTGTTGAAACAAGTGAGTATTTTCTACATTGCTTTTGCAGATACAAAATACTATTTTAGGCAGACTAAGAAGTCAATTGTAGAATATTGTTGTAATCTCTACTTGGTTAAATTAATAGATCAAATTCACAGAATTATAGGATCATTAATGTTGGAAGGGACCTCTTAAGGTCATCTACTTGGGTTCACCTACCCCTACTCAAACAGGTTCAGCTGGAAGACTATACATAAATTATAAAATAAACTACAAAAAGGATTTACATATTGAAAAAAGAATAACAGAAAAAAAGTCAGCAACTGCCCTTTCCTTAAAAAAAAAAAAATAGTGTCAACTGTTTGTATTGGCATGATTAATTTATTTCAAAGTCAGCGCTGCTTCTTTGTTTCCTCTACCCTCACGCTTAGAGTACTGCCCTGAAGTAGACTTACATCTGCATGGCTTCCATGAAGACAGAAAACAAGTCCTAGAAGTGTAAATTGTACTAATTCATGATCAGAGACAATCATGTCAGCAAAGGCATCTGCCAAATTTTCCTTAGTGAGCAAACAAGTTATTTTCTGAACAACCAAGTTTGTCCCTAGCCCATTTTATACCAAGAGGTGAAGTGAATCGGGCAAGGAAGATGCACCAAATAACACTAGTCAAAAAATGGTTTAATTTTCCCCATACTTGTACATTTTTGTGTATCCCTTAAACATCACTTTCTACAGTTTTCCACTATAGAAGTCATACATCAGTAGCAAAGGCTGGAAAAAAATTAACATATTTTTATTAACAGGTACCCTTCCATTCTGATTAGCTCTTTAGGAATGAGCCTGGTCCCCAACAGCAAAGAACTTGAGCCCTATATAACATGTAATTGAATTACTGTGTGTGAACGCATGTGCTGTACATAAAGCCCCGTTACACCACAAGCTCTTTTAAAGGGGCTTTCTGATACTACACTCTGTCCTCATAACCATGTAGGCTGATGTAAGGCAGAGCAGTTTGAGAGCCACACAGTAGGCTGGCAGAAATCCCTGCCAACACTTCACATTTAGAAATGTTGCAGCTCCCATTTTCTGTCCAGGATTTTCCGAGCATAAGCACGATCAGTGCACTGCAGAAAAAACAAAGGAGTCCAATGTACCCGGAACACATCACGCCTGCAAGGCAAACACAGCCAGCTCAACAAGCCCGGCTTGTATCAGATTTACTGCATACGCACAGCCGGCCGACCACATACAGCCCCGTTACACACCGCAGGTGCAGCGGCTCCAACGCGTCCTGGCCTCACTGTGCGTGGGGGGCCAGCCTACCCACACACAACAGCAGCTGTTTGTCCCGCTCCCAGACACCGGGAAACCCCACGCAGACGGGGTTTCGCGCACACATCCCCAGCCACGCCGCACTGGCGGGCAGCACATGAGGAGTCGAGCTCACGAGGGAAAGCTGTGGAGTGTCCTCGCACGGAGACATCGCAGGCTCCCGTCAGCTCCTGACGGCCCCCGGGCCAAGCCTCGAACGCAGCCTTCGCCGAGGAGACCCCCTGGTAAGGGGTTTATTTCCCTCCAAATCGGCCAGTGGCAGCCTGGCGAAGGACCCAGCCTGGCACCAGCCGCCTGCGGGCACGGGGTAATTCGGCCAGGCAGCCGAGGAGCGCTCAGGGCTGCGTGAGGTGGCGCGGCCGGCCCCGCCGCTGAG